>JAUBNY010001194.1:992716-1059082 GCA_032275445.1 Crypturellus soui
TAGATGACCTCTAGAGGTCCCTTCCAACCTTAGGCATTCTATGATTCTATGATTCTATGATTCTATGATTCTATGATTCTATGATCTTCTTAGGCCCCAGTGAAGATTTGCCTAAGGAAACTTTTGTTACAGTGCACAAGCACAAGTCTGGACCGTAAGACAAGACTGAGTTTTTTTCTCACCTAATTTAAACTGTTTTAAAACTTAGATATTTAGCTCTGGCTAACAGTTCTTGTTCTCTCCACCCACTATAGACAGATTCCACTCAGCCTTGAGTTTATAGGAAAGAAAATCTGACATTCTGAACTTCAAAGTTATGTGGAGAGGGAAGGAGTAGGTTTATTGTGCCTCCACAAAACTACCTCCCCTATCAGGAGCAAGTTCCACCTCTTGGAACTGGTATCTATAATATGGAATCTCTACAAACCACAAAAAAGTCCCTAGATTAAACTCACTTAACTGACAAGCACAGTTAATTTGCAATCACATGTCTATTGGCACAGAAGATGTTATTATGTGACATTGTGTTTCTCCCTCAAATAGGAGCGAGCCAAATGACTTCTGGGTTTACTGATGGTTAATTATACCTTAGAATTGTTATTTGAGATAGGAGAGCCTGCTATATATATATATACAGAGTCATTTTCCTTTAAAGAAAGACACTGAAATATTATCAAATTACAGTCTATGGAAAAGCTTCCAAGTTCACAGGACCACTACCTTTCAAGCACATGTGTTGTGTAAAAATTTGGGTTTACTTCAAGCTTCCTGTCTAGTACGAATTTGTTTTTCTTGGTATATCACAGTAAGCATCAGTTCTTATTTCAGATCTTACTGGGAAAATGTCTGCATCAACAAACTCAGACAGGAAGAAATCTGTGTCTTAGTTTAGGTATCTTGCCTATAGAGCCTGTGGGTTCCTTCACAAGTTAAACTGTACCAGGCAAATTTTTGCATCATGCTCAAAAGGCTTCACTGCCAATTGCATGACTTCAGTGTAATATTTTTGTAAAGTAAGTTCCGACACAGTGTTCTGTTAACTTTCACAGTTCAGCCACAAACCTGGCTGATGATTACTCTGGCTTATGAAACTGATTGTGAAACTAAAATCTTTAAAAAATTATTGAATTCTTAGGGTTATAGTGATTCCACATCAGTTAAACTAATTAGTTATAAGAAATATCCCCAGAGTTGGCTGCTAGTAAACATTTCTACAGTAACATACAGTTTTTCATACATAGCTCTGAAGATAGTTATTCTTACTTTATCTATGACTATGACTATGCAGACTTCTGCAAAGTTTCTTACCTTTAGTCTAACCACTGAGGACTCTTTGGCACTCTCTAGAACTCCTCCTAACTCTCCCTTCTGCGTCTGATGCATTATTGCCTTGAATAAAACCTTCTTCCTTGAAGTCCAGTTCAGATTTGAAAGGAAAAGAAAATAGGTAATAGGTATAAATATCTCAAGGAGTAGGATTTCCTTTGTAAAATAAAGAGAATAAAAGCATGTCATAAATAATATCCATGCAATGGTCTTAAGTGTTGCTTTTAGCTCAACAGTTCATTACCTATTGTCTCAAGTGGATGTAGAAGGACAAATAGTCCAAACAATGTATGCTGAGACTAATTTCCAGAGAAAGATGGCAGTAATGGTGACTGTCCCCAAAATCTATAAGAAATTAATGACTGCTGCCTTGTCCTTGTAGCATAGAATTTTACCATGGAAATATGTTTTAAATTAATGCTCCAAAATATTAATATGTTTGGGAGCAGAATATGATGATAGACATCAGCTTATATGAGTCCTTGGCATAGATATTATTCCTGCAAGCCTAATCATTCTGATGAGATATATTCTTCAACATTAGTGCAAAATCTGAAATATCCTGTCCTGAAGTATCACTCCCTCCTAAAAGTTCTTAGAAATCATCACTCTTCAAAAGTATTAGGGTTCTATGATTTTTGAGACTTCTGCTTTTCTCAAAACTACTACAAACATAAATTCATTGACCTCTTATTCCTTTCTGGGCCTGTCAAGCCTACAATTTATAGAACACAGAGTTAAAAAAAACTATTATTTTTAGCTCTGTGATTTTGGGAAAAAAAGTTTCCTCACATTCTGTATTAAAAATTAAGTTCTGTCAACATCTTAGCAGCATCATTATGCATTGTCTGGGGCCAAAAATTAAAAATCCATTTGTATTCCTACTGTAGACAAGAAATTGTCTCATCAAGTTGAATGAGTAGCTGGTCAATATTGTGTCAGTCCTTACACAGGACAACATCAATAGAAGCTTTTTAGAACTAGTAGTGGTTAAAAGTGTAAGGAATTCAGGATTTGGCAATGAAGAGATTATCATCTCCTACGTAAAACCTGAGTGATTTGTTTTAAGATTGTTTAATTCTGAAGCATTTTTTTTTAATTTTCCACACATGTAGAATTTGGCAGGAAATAGTGAACGTGCTTTGTTTGACATCTGTTGACCTCATTTAATAATTGTTATTAATTCCTCTATTGCAACTTCATTAGAATCATATTACTTTCACATGGCCGTGTGGATGCCCTCTGGTGGCTGGTTTAACACCTGACTCTTTGCTGATACTGACTGAGAGAAAATAATTATTTATTGTCCTATTTACATCAATTAGCTTTGATTTTATCAAAATACTAGAATTAGGTATTAAGCAATTTCTGATACAGGGATGCTGAATTCAGTCTACAGGTGAAGGGAAAGTGCTTGCTGTAAACAGGCAAGCACTGAACAATTCTGAACAATCACAGACTCACAGACTCACAGAATCACAGAATGGTTAAGGTTGGAAGGAACCTCTAGAGATCATCTAGTCCAACCCCCCTGATCAAACAGGGACACCCAGAGCACGTGGCACAGGGTGGCATCCAGGTGGGTTTGGAAGATCTCCAGAGAAGGAGACTGCACAACCTCTGGGCAGCCTGTGCCAGGGCTCTGTCACCTTCACAGAAAAGAAGTTCTTCCTCATACGCAGGTAAATTATTTTAATGCTTAAAGAGTCTTTGCTCTTAAAACAAAACTCAAACAAAAACTTTTTCAAGATAATGCAAAATAAAAAAGTAATTTGGTTTGTATAGAGGCTGTAATTCTTGGGAACAACCTTTTCCTGTGATATTCTGGTATTTTTGTTTTGTAGCCAAAACCCAGAATTGCAGGGGGGCAAAATAGAAAAAGAAAAAAAAAGAAAAGAAAAAAAAAGAAAAAAGGCAGAAAAAAGAATGCAGCAACCTTAAAACAATTGCTGGGTTTGAAGTTGTGGGAAGAGTCAATTCTCATTTAATTCAAAACTAATTTGGTTCTAATCCCAAATGCAGCTCTTCATCCATAAAAGATTTGTGTTATTAAGATATATATTTTTCTCTTTGGGTGACACAATTGCATACAGACTCCTCAGGCTCCTCAGGCAGTTATATTCCCAAACACAGTTAATACCGATGCAAAACACATTAAATATCCAAAATGTAAGCTCAATTAGCAAACTAAGAGGCTAGACATTTACGAGTGTGATGTTGGTCAAAATAGCCAAGTTTTTGTTTTGTTTTGTTTTGTTTTTAAGTAAAGGAAAAATTAGGGTAGATGCATTCCTTTCCCTTTGGAGATCAAAACAAGCCATGATTTATCCACTCTCCTGGGAAAGTACTAAATTAAATATTTTACAGAATTGTTATTTCTCATCTTAGAAGCCAGCAAAAGCATTAGCTCTAACATCCTTTTACTCATGGTCAAGGGAGGGTAAGGGAAGAGAGAATACAAGTCTAATGTAACACTGAGCAATGAATAGCAAGGTAACTGCTCAGCCAGCATAGAATCTGAAGCATCTTCTCATGTCCAAGACAACCAGTGTACTTGAAGCCAGGTAAAATACTTCACGTATACAAAAATATACTTAATCAAGGGCATTAAATGACTTTTAGGGAAATTTAATGAAAGGCATTTCCTGGATGTCACCTCCTGTGCTTTCCTTGGTATAATGGGATGAGTGAGCTTCAAAGATCTCCCTCTGTGCCTGACAAGGAAATGCATTTTTCTTTGCCTCAAAAAAGGACAGAGACTTCACTTACCTCTTTGAGCTTCAGCAGCATGGTTATAGTTCTGATGGTCCTGTCCAAATCCTTGTTTGTCAGCTGTCAGAATGGTCGTCATGCTATTTTTACTATTTCAAGATAAACATTACACTATTTCCTTATGGGTGTAATGGAATTTTTACTCTTTAATGGTGTGAATAAGCTATATAGTTAAATTTCTGCCAGGTAACTTTAGGAATTACTTTATAATCCTATCATCTCAGGGCTACCTCAGTGCTACCATACAGTTACTAAGAATTACTGCATTAAATAATTGTCTTTTCTAACATTTTTGGCAGTAAAAGTTTTGTTTGTCTATTTATTTTACAGTTTTAACTTCCACTCATTGCTGCAAAGTTTGCAAGTCACACATCTTGAGCAGAAAGGTCCTCCCAAGAGTTCACAAAGCCTACGGCACTTCTTGTTTTGTAGCAGTAAAACTCTGCTTGAGATCATAGTCAGGGAAGTGAGGACAGTGTAGGGTTTAGGAATAAAAAAACAAAGAGTGTTCCAATGGTGATGTCTTTTATGATGGTAAGACTGTTTTGAAGACAACTTTGGGATGTTTCTGAAGGTGTCTTTCTGGGCTATGAGAGCAGCTTTACCCCAGACCTCTGAGGCTGATTAAGGAATGTTCATGGACTAAGAATCTTGAAGGTGATCAATTAAAAAATAAAGTCAAAACCTAAGCCAGCTCTATCTCTGACTAATAGCCACTAGATGATTTGTAACATAAATCTGAGGTAATCATCTTATCTCTGACCTCAGTAAGGTGTTGCTATATGTTGTACCAGCTGGAAATTTTTCCTCCCTCAATTCCAAACGTTCAATAAGGTGACAAGAAGGCAGTTTAAAGATTCAACCTGACTACAATATCTTCTCAAGGTGTGAGACAGCCCTCCAAGCCATTAGAATAATTTAGTAATGATAGTAGCAGTAGTATTTTCAATTGGGCTGCTTGACTGAAGACAATGTCCTGGTAATGATAACTAGTGACATGTAAGGCTGAATGTCATCAACACATTCTTGCCAGCCTATCCAGTTTTGTTGCATCAAAAGAAGAAAAATCAGAGGGCCCAATTAAGTCCTCTGCCTTTGAGGTGAGAAGGATCATTGAAAGAGTCGCAGAGAAACAGCTGGAGACTTTGCTCTGGCAGGACCAAGGCTCACTGTGGCAGGATAAGAGAGATCCTGCTCATTGAGCACTGAGAGCTTTCCTGTGGTCATGGCCTGGATGATATATCTTTTAGCATCACTAAAGCTATCTCCATGTTCTGCTTTCTGTGATGTGTGACAATGTTCAAGGTATTTGTTCATGTCATGTTTTAGAGATGAGTGATTAGCATTTCCTCAATCTCCTTTAATAATTTGAAATGTTATTCATTTTTTTTAAAACTTTTCTTCCTTCTTTTTCTATATTTTAGTCTATTTCTTTTTTGCTCAAAAGACAAAAAACACTTAAGACCTTTAGAAGGAAATGCATTTTGTTTCTTTGTAAATTTGTCCAATAATTTTTCAGTACATCTATGTTAATGTCTATTTTAATGGTTTATATATTTATATATTCATATATTCTAATCATAACTCATACATTACATCCCACAATTATAATTTCTAGAAAAATTATGAGGGAACCATAAGAGTTTTTCTCAGATTTCAACTTAAAAGATGTTCCAGGTTAAAAGAGATTCCCTTCGAGCTCAAAGCAGAACAATCTAGCAAAATTGGCAATATCTTCACAGTACTTTAGGTCAATTTTTAGATAATTCAAAATAATAATAATAAAAAGTATCTCACAGCATCAGTATTTCATCAGTAAATGGGAAACTCACCTCTTTGGTAGTCCAGGTTAGGAAGTGACAGGTGGACACATTTCTGTGGTGAAACTCCATGTAGCTTTGTTGACCTGTGACATTCTTAGATATTTCGCCAATGGTTGTGACCTACCATCATTATACTTCTTGATTCTTCAGATTCAAAATTAAACAGGCATTTCTGACAAACGCAATTGTCCTATATGGCTTCTCCAAAAGAAATACACTTTCAAAAACCTTTTGGTGTATTTTGTAATAATATTATTTAAACAAATCATTTTTGTGTTTGTAAGAATGTAGAAATTAAGGACAAAAAGCCTGAATTATCCATCTGGTTATGCTAGAAAAATGTCAGGTTTTGAGTCTCACACATCATCAAATCAGTGGCACTAGCTGCCTCTTGAGTTCCAGCAGTTTTACAAGCCTAGAGATATGTTATGATTTTCTGTGCAGAGAAATGGGAAAGTTAAACACAGAAAAACTTTTTAGAATAACCAGAGTATCAGTATCATTAATACTTTTCAATGTCTTGTCTGCTGCCTCTCTAGAATCCCTTTTTATGGTTAAATGTCATCAGAAACCAAAGAATATTTTATTTAAGATATTTAGATCAGAATTCCTTGCAGCCTAGAAATATAGATTTTAAAATGCATATCAAATGCAAGGGAATCCCTTAACACACCTTTTACAAGGAACTTTGTTAACAACTTAATTTTAAGCAAAAGAGATAAACTGAGGAAAAGGTAAGTGATATTGTTTAAAAGAAGCAAACAAATAAAGAAGTGACAAATTTCCTAAGTCTTCCTAAACATACAAGCTCTGCTCAAATTATCAGTGGGTCTTCAATTAAGAGATATCTGTGTGAATCTCTATTTAAAGCTCTCTTGGTCATAACGAAAAACTTCATCTGACTGTCATGGACAGTTATATATGTACCCTCTCAACAACTTTCTGAGCTGGAGAACTACTGCTCCATTCATAGATACACATCAAAAAGTACAGTGAGCTTATGACACCTTCTATAGCTTGAGGTAAAGAGGAACACTCTTAATCACATGTATCTAGGCCCTGTGATTTACACTAGAGGGATGTCCATTCTGCTCTTCAGGAGGAGGCATGTGATGAAGAAATTAGCAAACTTCCAGGTATCCTGAATATTGTGCTCTGAATTCAAGCAGATACTTCTGAAGAGATAGACTTGCGGTCTTAGGCTCAGGACATGCTGACTTCATTCATACTGGGAGATTAAACCAGGAACATTGCTGGGGCCTGTAACTTAGTCAGTGGTACTGTTTAAAACTCTTACACTGGTTCTACCCTTTCCATTGCAACCAACCAATACTCTCTTAAACAACTTTCAGCCCAATGCAGAAGCTAAGTCAATCCAAGGACCACAGTCAATAGGTAGTTTGGATGGAGCCAAATGCACTTTGGAGAATAAACAAGTTTAATATTATGGACATAATCAGACCTTGCCACTCAGTTTAAAGCTACAGAATGGGATCTGGGAGGGCTGTTTACAAGCATGGGTGTGCTACTAAGTCTGGTCCATGAACACTCTTTTTACTGTTAGCCAGTGTGCTAACAGCCTGGGTGCTGCTGCCATGATGACTATGCCCAGGAAGCAAAGGAATTTGGGTGGAAGAATATTAGTGCACTCCATGGAGGGTTCCCCTAGCCAGTTCTACACATCTGCTGCATGACTCCCCTGCCCTTCACCGGTGGTAACTCCCTTCTGCACCCATCAGACATACATTCCTTTTGTTTTCTTTCAGAATTGCTCTTTGATAAGAGAATCTATTGAAGAGACTCTCTGTTGATCTCCAAGATGAGTCATAACAGAGAAAAGGTTTCCTTCTTCATTTGCTCTTGATATCAGTGAGATGACAGCCACTTCCTGATGCTCCTCCCATCTGGAGAGCAGCTTTCACAAACTAAAGTTGTGTAAGACTTCCATGGTCATAACCTGAGAAAGGTATATTTTCACCTGGTATATTTTCACCCAAGTGCTGTGTTGGATATTCTTCTTCTTATCTTAGTATTAATTAGGTTTTTAGCACTCAAAACATTCTCTTTTAGAGAATCACAGAATCACAGAATGCTTAATGTTGGAAGGGACCTCCAGAGATCATCTAGTCCAACCCCATGCTCCAGCAGGGACACCTAGAACATGTGGCACAAGGTGGCACCCAGGCGGATTTGGAAGATCTCCAGAGAAGGAGACTTCACAACCTCTCTGGGCAGCCTGTGCCAGAGCTCTGTCACCCTCACAGTGAAGAAGTTCTTCCGGACATGGAGATTGAACTCTCTGTGTTTCAACTTACATCCGTTACCCCTCGTCCTGTCACCGACCACCACAGAGAAGAGCCTGGCTCCATCCTCCCTACAATCACCACAGAGGTACTTGAACATGTGGATCCAGTCTCCTCTCAGATTTCTCTTCTCCAGACTAAACAGACCCAGCTCGCTTAGTCTTTCCTCATAAGATAGATGTTGCAGTCCCTTAATCATCTTTGTGGCCCTACACTGGATCCTCTCTAGAAGCTCCATGTCCCTCTTGTCCTGGGGAGCCCAGAACTGCACCCAATACGCCAGGTGCGGCCTCACCAGAGCTGAGTAGAGGGGGAGGATCCCCTCCCTTGACCTGCTGGCAACGTTCCTCCTGATGCAGCCAGGATCCCATTGGGCTCCTTGGCCACATGGGCACATTGCTGCCTCATGGTTAACTTGTAGTCAGCCAGGATTCCCAAATCCCTCTCCGTGCAGCTGTTTTCCAGCAGGTTAGTCCTTAATCTGTACTGGTAGTTATTCCTTCTCAGGTGCAGGACCCTGCACTTGTTTTTGTGGAACCTCATGAGGTTCCTCTCTGCCCAACTCTCCATCCTGTCTAGGTCCCTCTGAATGACAGCACGGCCCTCCAGAGTGCAATGCATTGCAGCACAAAGCAGCACGGAGAACAATGTAGTGCAGCACAGTAGAACCCAGATATGTCAGAAATCTGTGAAGGAACTACTGTATGGTCATCCATCACATGGATGCATTTCAGCATTTGATTGAACCTCCTGAGTTACTAGCTAATTCTCCACAACTAGTGGGAGGGGCACAGGCACTTCTGGAAGGCCATTCAACCCGTCTGAAGATATGACCTTCTCTCTGGAAGCACACACCTTTCTTTCCTGGCTATAGACAGTGCCCACAGCAAAAGATTGTTCCTAAACTAGGCATTTAGTTAAGTGACTAAGAGAGATATTATTATATATTATTATATATGAAGAATCCAAGATACTGTATCTGGTTATTGGAGCTGCTTGCAAAGAATTATAGTTAACAGGTAGTCTTTGAAATTATAAAAGAGAATGTGAGATCACAGTAATTGTTTTGCTACTGAATAATGTCTAATTTACTTTTAAAATTTACAAGAAATACATAAATAATTGGAAAATTTGACTAAACATATTCCATATACAGTTGTTCTATATTTCAAAGATTTAGTGGTCAATGTCAAGAACAGACATATTATTGAGCTGCTGAAGGAATCATTACTTCCACCAAACTCCATTCTGTATGCTTTCATTTTGCTGCAAGACTGTCACTATAAAGCAGTCCAGTGTACATGTGCATAGAATAATTTGTTACCTCATCCAAACACAGACATATCAGGAGCAGAACAAAGTAACTTTATTTCTTCTTGAAATACTTTCATATAACTGGACTTAGTCCATCAAAGGGAAAAGATGTATAAGAAAGAAAATTTATTTTAAAAATATTTAAAATTCATGCAATTGGTGCCAGTTTGTTACTGGTTAAAAATAAATTAGAAACAGATACCATAGAAAGTAATTTCCTAACATCTCCCATTTACTATTTTGTATACTAAAAATGATAAATTTTGAAAAGTCAGTGATTCCTCACACAGCCATTTATAAATGAAATAAATACAAATATATTTTTGAATTGCAGTGACAGAAGATTTATGAGTAAATAAAATCAGCATAGGTAACTCTGAGGGACATCTTCTATAACATATTGGCAATTACTGGCATGAGTTAATGCACTGAAATAACATTTGTACTACTTCATATTAAATTCCAAACACCGTGTATATCCACAGTACTGATTGGTACAGTATAAATGCAGACAAAAAGGAGTCTATTTCTTGCTACCTGTTATGGCTCTAAGGTCTTATGTGAATGCTTTATCTGCGGTTCATGTCAGCTGCCAATCCTACTCTTCTTGCATATATATGAAGAGCCAACTGCTAGAGGATTCTGCACACACATTAGAAGTAAAGGCTCTCAATAATGCTTTAGTGAATGACTTCAATCTCAGTTCCGCTAGGAAGAAAATTACTTCAAGTGCCCCTGAGCTAGGGGTACTTACATTTATATTATATGTATATATGATCCATACCACATACAGGCCATGTCCAGACCATATCCATTTAGGTATGTATCAAAAGACTTCAAGACAAAATTGCACCTAAGAAGAACTCATGTATTCTACTAAAGTACTAATGTTACTGCAGCCATTACAAAATAGTTTGAAAGAATTGGGTTCTTAGAGCAAGCCTGTGGCCCAGTTTTTATCCCTAACTAATGTACTAGAATTTATATTTCTATTACAAGTATGAAAAACAGGCCTCCTGATCAGGGAGAGGAAGTGGATGGGGCAGCTACTGGAATCTTCACAATCACAGGTCTTTGTAGGGGACTTCAACCACCTTGGTGTCTGCTGGGATAATCACACAGCTTGGAGCAGACAGTCCAAGAGGTTCTTGCAGAATATTGCAGATAACTTCTTGATGCAGGTGGTAGATGAGACAACAAGGGAAGGGGCACAGCTAGACCTGATACTAACAAACAGAGATGGTCTAGTGGGAAATGTGAGGGTTGGGGACAGTCTTGGCTGCAGTGACCATAAGATATTGGAATTCACAATCCTGCGAGGAGGAAGCTGCACAAGAAGTAGGATTGCAACCCTGAACTTTAAGACAGATAACTTTGACCTCTTCAGGGAGCTCTTTGGAAGAATCCCCTAGGACAGGGTCCTAGAAGGAAAGGGGGTCCAGGAGACCTGGCTAATATTCAAACATCACTTCCTCCAAGCTCAAGATGGGTGCATTCCTACAAGAAAGAAGTTGAGCAAGGCAGGCAGGAGACCTGCGTGGATGGGCAAGGAGCTGTTGGGTAAATTTAATGAGAAAACAAGCACATACATAGTGTGGAAGAAGGGCCAGACTACAAAGGAAGAATATAGGAACATTGTCAGAGAATGCAGGGATGCAACGGGGAAGGTCAAGGCCCATTTGGAATTAGAGTTAGCGAGAGATGTCAGGGACAACAGGAAGGGGCTTTTACAAATACATCAGCAGCAAGGCGAAGACTGGGGAAAATGCTAGTCTGCTGTTGAATGTGGAGGGTGTCTTGGTGATGGAGGATGCAGAGAAGATAGAGTTACTAAATGCCTTCTTTGATCAAGCTTTATTGCTATGGTTAGTCCCCATGAACTACAGAACCCGGAGACAAGAGAGAAAACTAGGAGAGAGGAAGATTTTCTACTGATTGAGGGGGACTGAATTAGGGATTATTTAAGCAAACTGAACACCCATAAATTTATGGACGCAGATGGGATGTACCCAAGAGTGCTGAGGGAACTGGTGGGGCTTGCCAGTTACTCAGCCTCTGTCCATCATCTCTGAGAGGTCATGGAGAGCAGGGGAGGTGCAGGAGGACTGAAGAAAGCCAACATCATTCCAGTCTTCAAAAAGGGCAAGAAGAAGGAGCCGAGAAACTACAGGCAGGTCAGTCTCAGCTCGGTCCCTGTAAAGGTGATGGAGCAGCTCATCCTACAGACCATCTTTGGGCATGTCAAAGAAAAGAAGGTGATCAGGGGTAGTCAGCATGGATTCACCAAGGGAAAGTTGTGTTTGACAAAACTGATAGCCTTCTACGATGGAGTGACTGGCTGGATGGATGATGGGAAAGTCATGGATGTTGTCTGCCTTGGCTTCAGCAAGGCTTTCAACACAGTCTCCCATAGCATCCTCATAGGAAAGCTTTGAAAGTGTGGATTGGGTGAGTGGACAGTAAGTGGATCTGGCTGGATGGCAGAGCTCAGAGGGTGATGATAAATGCAGCTGAGTGTAGTTGGAGGCCTGTGGCCAGTGGTGTCCTGCAGGGGTCAATACTGGTCCCGTTGCTGTTCAACTTGTTTATCAATGCCTTGGACAAGGGGACAGAGTGCACCCTGAGCAAATATGTGGATGATACCAAACTGGGTGGAGTGGTCAACACACCAAAGGGCTGTGCTGCCATCCAGAGGGACCTAGACAAGCCCGAGAGTTTGGCAGAGAGGAACCTCATGAGACTCAACAAGGGCAAGTGCAGGGTCCTATACCTAGGGAGGAATAACCCCAGGCACCAGTACAGATTAGGGGTTCACCTCCTGGAAAGCAGCTCCATGGAGAGGGATTTGGGAGTCCTGGTTGACAGCAGGTGAACCATGAGGCAGCAATGTGCCCTTGTGGCCAAGAAGGCCAATGGGATCCTGGCTGCATCCGGAGGAGCATTGCCAGCAGGCTGAGGGAGGGGATCCTGCCCCTTGACTCAACTCTGGTGAGGCCACACTTGGAGTATTGGGTGCAGTTCTGGACTCCCCAGTACAAGAGGGATATGGAGCTTCTAGAGAGGGTCCAGTGTAGAACCACAAAGATGATTAAGGGACTGGAGCATTTGTCATATGAGGAAAGACTAAGAGAGCTGGGCCTGCTTAGCCTAGAGAAGACTGAGAGGAGATCTGATCAACATGTACAAGTACCTGAGATGAGAATGTAGGGAGGATGGGGCCAAACTCTTCTTGGTAGTTGCAAGTGATAGGACAAGAGGTAATGGGTACAAGTTGAAACACAACCTGTCCGTGTGAGGAAGAACTTTTTTACTGTGAAGGTGACAGAGCAGTGGGACAGGCTGCCCAGAGAGGTTGTGGAGTCTCCTTCTCTGCAGATCTTAAAAAACCCGCCTGGATGAGACCCTGTGCCACGTGCTCTGGGTGTCCCTACTTGAGCAGGAGGTTGGACTAGATGATCTCTGGAGGTCCCTTCCAACCTCAACCATTCTGTGATTCTGTGATACATGGCACCTGTTTTCAAAGGGACAAATCTTGGGATCACTGAAAATTACTGCTGGAAGGGGAACCACAGATCATCTAGACTGTCTCTTAACAATGGTAACTCACAAGCTTTATGGTCTTTTAACAACTTTATCAATTGAACATTTAGCTAACAGAATCAACTATTCTTTTAGTTTGAAAATTTTCCTGATATCCAGTTATAATTTTCCCTTTTCCAGATTGTCAACTTTTTCTTGTTCCACTCATGAAATGCAGGGAAAATAGTTCATAATCGTTCTCTTTATAGGTCTTTTACATATCTTATCATGTCACCAGTTCACATCCCACTCCACTCACCTGCAATCTTCTCTTTTAAAAAGCCAATTCTTTTAGTATTTCCTCAAAGGTCATGTTTTCTTAATCCCTTAGTTTTTTTAGTCACCTTTGGACTCTCTCCAATATGTCAACATTTTTTTTCAAGTGTGGTGCTGAAACTGGGCAGAGAATCTGAGATTTCCCTAGCACTGAGTAGAAAGGAATTATTAGCTCCTTTGTCTCACAGGCAACACTCTTGTTATCACACTCCCAGACAAGATTTGTCTTTTTTGTAGTACCATCCAGGAGCAGTGTGTGAGTTCTGTGCTTCCCTGTAATCCCTAGACCCTTTCAGCAATTAATGCCACCTGGCTAGTTTGTGCATTTCATTTTGCTTTCTTATATGTGCTCCAGAGTTTTGCAGAGCATGCATTTGGTCCACTTTGGTATTCAGGAGCGAGGTTTTTTGACAGAGAGTAATTTATTTTTTTTCCACAGAGCTGGAGATAAAGTTACTTTCAAGGTTTCTAGGTACTTTGCAAACTTTTGCATACAGCAAATTATGCAACCAGTTTATGCATATTCTGTAGTTGTCCTTCCAAGTGAGTTGCATTCACTTTGGAATGACTTTGCATACCACCGTGTTATTCAAGTATGGACTTGTTGCATATACTTTGCACTGCACAGGTCTATTTATGTGTATAGCTTCTAATTTTTGAGGATCTTGGTATCTGAGGGTCATTTCCTAAATAAATGCTAACTTTCAATCAGTAGTCTGTCTGAGGACATGTGCTTTGACATTATACAACTCTTTACAACAGCATCAAAATAGCTATCCAGGAGTCTTGGAATTTCTCATTATCCAAATTAAAAAACACACAAAAAACTACTCAAAGTCTTTGGCAAAAGTAACAAGCATCAATAGGTGTCTTTCAAAGCAGAAAAAAGTCTAGATTTTTTGTCATCTGAATTTTGCGACCAGAATGTGATCCACATTCTCACACTGAATAACATTACACAAAAAAAATCAAACAACAACCTTGAGATTATGCAAAATATAACATGTAATAAAGAAGAATATCAGAATATAATCCTCACAAGTAAGTGTTTAGCTAGGATTTTAATTGATTCTTATTCTAAAAACAAAAAATGAGTTTACAGATGTTATTGTTCAGATTTATTGCAAATTATCTTTAGAGAAAGAACTTTTTCAGGTTAAAAAAAAGTTAAGTTGCTTTCATTTACATTAAAATATAGCTTTTCTATAGTCATTAAGTGAATTATATTACTTGAGGTAAGGAGCATTCAAGGATCTACACATAAATAAAACCAGGTACATTACAACTACTATTGTGATATTTATCACTGATGGAGCTTATATGATTGCAGAACTATATAAAAATCTTCAGGGGTTACCTTAGCTTAATGGTGTTCTTCCCTTTCACTCACCATCCATTTCTTATTGCAAACATCTGCTTGGAAATAAAAAGGGTTTTATATTTCCCTGGGACATACTTGGCTCTAAAAGAACATTGCTCATTTTATTTAAGAAATACTTAAGTTTAATCAAGTTTTTAATTCCAGAAATATTACAGCCACTCATCTTGAATGACTTGTAACTCAAATCTATATATTTTAAAATGTTATTAATGAAAAAGAATAATGTAATAGCTATTGTTGGATTATGAAGCAGAAAATGAACTTCTTTACTTTCTCTTTTGATTAGTGCTTTGGCATTTATTCAGTGGCTTGGCCTAGCTCATTTAAGCCTTGGTGCAATAATAATAACAAATGAACCCTATTACTCTTACTGTTTACTTACTTCTGTTCCGATGCTAGGTACTCTCCAGTTCATCTTGTAAATTACAGCTAATAGAGAAATATCTCTGTATGCATAATAGAAAACAAGCTCCTTATAAACTTTATAAGAAGCCTTTATTGTGAAATAAATCTAAGAGTTTTGGGGAGGAGAAAATGATGTGTTTTGCACTCACACTGATGAATGCAAAAATTATATACCGTATTTTACTTACTAATGTGCACTAGTAAAATTCATGGCCTGCTGTTTTACAGGCAGTAAAATACTTTTTCCAGATGTGGCTTCATAATTCTCCAAAGACTATCATAGTTATCATAAGATTTATGGAGGATAATTTATTAATCACATTTTTTTAACTTTGGAAATCTGTTTAGTAAGATGAAAGAGAGCTTTAGAATAAGTCATTTTAACCGAATGTGGATGGCATTATGATATCAAGTTACCCTTTTTGTTCAAATTATTTTTAATGACTTTATTTGTTTTATAGCCTCCACAAGTCAGTACCAACTTGGTGGTAATGATATATCCGGCAAATCTCTAACATTTTGAAAACCAGCAAGGAAAATTTTTCTACCATGCTAAATTAACCGAACTGTGCTCCACTATTGTTATAGTTTATTTAGGGATATGTAAGCTACTTAAATTTATTTTTATAAGATTTGAAGGAGACAAAGCTTATACAAACTAGGGCTCACTACTTTAACTCAGCTTCCTTAATGAAAGTTTATAAGTGGATCATACGTGTAAAACACTGCAAGGAATGAATGCTGATTTAAAATCTGTACTTTACAATGAAGTTTATGTTGCTGAAGCAGTTTCATTAAATCTACAGTGAGCATTAAAATCATGATGAGTCTGATCCTGGAAGCTATTTCATGCACAGATGTCTGATCCAAAGCATAGCAAGGTAAGTGAAAAATTCTTTCAATCTCTGTAATCTTTAGGCCATACCCAGAACTTCTGATTAAAGGATTTCATTCTCTGGGCTATGGCTCCATGTTTGGCTCAAATCCCACCATTTCCAGTCCAAAATGGACTATGGGACTGGCAGCAAGTACGTGTATTCAGTCTGCATCCTAAATACATATTTTATGCTGTACACTACGTATGTGACAGCTTATATATATTTGTAACTTATATGTTTGTGAACATCTTCCAATGCATAAGGGCTCAAGGTCATCTGCTTACACACAGGCATTGACTATATGTTGATTACCCCTAAGGGGTCCTGGCCTCCAGCTGCTGATCCAAGAGGCTTCAGTTTCCCAGCAAGTTTGTGTCATAGCTTCCAGACCTGCCCGATTGCCTTAGATATCCCATTTTTAAGTGGCACTAGATGCTTACGTTTAGGCAATTGAGTCCAGCATTAGTTCTAATGGAATCTCAAATACGAGCATGGTTACAGACACCTACATGTTGACATCTAAATGTAGGTGTCACAACCTTAAACTCAATCATGTCCTGTGTATTATGAGAACATGAAAAAGGAGACAGAAAGGTAATCTGATGCTCATCAGCATTCATGAAATAGAATGAAATAAATTGTTTAAAATAGTTTCGGGATACCGGCTGATGTTCAAGACAATATTGTTAGAAAATATGGATGTGTTTTAGAAGAAGCAAGTGGGAGAGATGCTAAGGATTTAATCAGCCCCTCTTTATGGGAAATGCTTCAGTACTTGCTACACAGGTTTGTAGGATGGTGGTCTTAGCAGAAATGACTGTCAGAAGAACTATTTTTCATCTATGCCATATGATACAAGCCAAGCTTTCTCTTTGTGATGTGAGCACTGCACTTACGAACGCCTTCACCACTTCCCGAGTAGACTTGATGCAAACAAAATGGAAACTAAGCACTTGAATGCTTACTAAAGAACATTGCACACAGATTGAAGAACCTCAAATATTTCATATTTTGTTAAGCACTGCCTAACAGCTTAGCAACCACTGAGCTCCATGAGCCCATTACTCAGAGGATGGTTCTCATGATTTTATAATCAGTGGATTAAACTGCTTAAATAATTCCACATTTTACCTTGTATGTTATGTATCATAAGAAAATGCTTATAGTAACAGCATCATTTGATGCTCTGAACTTCACTAATCTTCTGAACATGGTACAGAATTCATGTCCTTTTAATTTCCAAACACATGCAGGAATGAGTTGGGAAAGATGATGTGGCACTCATTTGATGCTCAGGCTTACAAAATAGTTAAAAGAACTTTCCACCACCCAACGTTATTAATTTCTTGATCAACTCCATAGCATTAATTTGAAAATTCTTTCCAAGTAACATGATTTTTTTTTTTGCACGTGACTTTGTAGAGTCAGGTTTTTGAGAATATTATTTCTGATACTATGTAGCATGACATTCCTGCGTGTGCTCACAAGTAGATACATGTATGTATGAACATGCAGGCACACATTTCAAGGTAACCAATCCAACCTTAAGGAAATGCAATTGTGTAACATTTTTCCATAACAGATGCTATTGTAGTCCTGAAGATACTCCTGCCTAACTTTAGACCACATTACAGATGTTTGCATCCAGGGCAGTCAGTCATGTCTGTCTTTGTGTTCAAAAATGAATAATAAACATTTTCTGGGTGTAATTCATCTGGCCCATTTCAGATGTCTGCTTTAGAATGGGGATGAAATGTAGTCTGCAAGAGCCTGTTTATTGATTACCTAAAGCCTGGAAAATCAGTTGAGGCTTAGGTATTTACTTTGTAGATGTCTAAATTTGAGCAAATGAATTCCATATTCAGTGTTAAAATAATTTCCCACTGATTTTGAGGATTCCAGATGCTCATAATTTCACTATATGAAGGTTTTAGTCAGATTTACCAAAACAAATAATCTTCATCAGAGGAACTCATCTTTTCAAATCAAATGCTTTGTTTTCATGTTATTATTTCTTTCTTACTTCCTTATCCAGTCCTTTTATAATTTTGGAGAAGTTTTAAAAAGTTATTTTTCCCATATACCTAGAAAAGTCCTTCCATGAAAGACTGGTGTGACATGTAAAATATAAGACATCAGCACACTATTTTAATCTTTCCTAAAGTTTTATTTTTCATTTGCAATTGATACTGAAAGAGCTGGAGGCTCACAGCCTCTAACAACAAGTTTACCCAGAGCTTTATACTCTCAGTGAAACTCTCCTCCCTGTTTGACTCTTGGTACAGAGACTATTGGAAGGACATTTTCTGTTTCCTTTACATAAATTTGGATTTTTTTCTGAAGCTTAGCTAAGCTTCTCCCCAGTAAATAGTTCAGTGGATTCACTACTGGAAGAGAGATTCTTCTTTTAAAATATGTATTTATCTTAAAAGTGGGAGTATTTCTCTTCAATCAAAAGATTGAAACTATGATCAGGCTATAATAATTCAGGCCCCACAACTATCCAAAAACATTAACTATTGCAACTTTATTACTCATGTATGGTTTCTATTTTACAGTTTATTTTATGCTGTCCTGAGGGCGGTAAAAAGCTTTTTAAAAAATTGGCATATGTACATATCATATAATTCAGCAATGAGGGTAATGAGAAACTACCAAAGATCACCAAACCAACATTAAAAAATTAACCAAAAAAAAAAAAAAGCCAAAATCATATAGATCATAGAATCACAGAATCATTATGATTGCAAAAGGATGATTGAGTCCAACTATAGATCACTGGGCCTCATCAAGCAGAGATGCTAAATAATGCCGTGACTTTGACATTGGCATTCAACAGTTGGCCTTCCTAACTCTAAGAAACCCCAGTAATTTAAATTGGATTTTATTGCCAGTGAAGTCCTCCCAGAATAATCTTGCTGAACCAAGCAAAGGATTCTGCATGAAAGTTATTAGATATTTAAGTTCTTTAATAAATTGCTGCCAGAAAGTAAACTACAAAGGAGACAGCTCCTATAAGCTCACTAGAAGCAACAGCAAGGGACGATCACAAAATATCTGCCAAATTTGTTCTACAACGTATATAAAAGCTGGTCTGTACTTTAAAGTTCTTTTTTTTCCATCTTGTTAACTGAAATGTGTAAATTATGAACTGTTTTGCTACTAAATAAATTATCCATGGACAAAGACATCTTTTCTAACAAAAGAATGATTGTAGCCCAGTTTAAATTATTTTGGAACCATCCCAGATTCAAGAGAGCAAATCACAACCCTCAGGATAGCATGACCAAGAATAGGCAGGTATTCTTTTAACAACTATGTTGGAAAACGATCAAGCAAATTCTGCACTATCTCAAAAAAAGTCTGACAAGGATACCTGAGAAAATGCTTCTACAGTATTCAAAGGAAAACAAAATATATAAAAAAGATCAGTTCCCTTAACTGATTAACCGTTATATTTTAACATTGCAACTTATCCAAAAAGGCAACAAAAATGGTTACAAGATGTCTTAAATGGAATGAAAATGTCCTTGAACTGTTCCTCACTTAAGAAGCTTATCAGCTGAACAGAAGAGGACATCATGATAATTCCTTACCATGGAAATAATCTTCTTCCTTTACTGCAGCCAAGGTTTTACAACATTTTAGCATTCCTAATCTCTGACCCAGGCAAGATCTGTAGTCTGGTTGTTCTCTTTCTGTTCAAGGGCATATCACTAACTGCCACTAAATAGGCGCATATACACAGAATAAAAATGGGACATATTCAGAAGCAGCTGGAGCCATCACATCAAGAACACTCTTTGTAGCAATATGAAACATATGAACTCCAAGATGTGCACAGTAGCTTTATTAAAATAAGGTTTTGAAGCATAAAGAGCTACTCTGCTTTTCACTCTTTATTCTTATAGCACACAATTCGTGTTGCCATGCTGCAGTGAACAGTTGATGATTTTGAGTTTGGACACATCTCTCTTTCCACACTGACTGAAAAACTGAGTTCCGAGTATATGTATAGTCTGTAGATGACTAACTTCAGGTGAAGTAAATCTTGCCCCTTTTATTTCAGAAAATATATAACATAATGTACATATATAAAGTTCCCACTAACCTTTCCAGGGTCATTGGATAAGACCCAGTATCTGACAAACTTCTAAACTTCTCTGTCAATGGGATCAATGAGAAGAACTGACTAACAAGCCTAGAACATTTCTATCAAGAAAAGATTATGGCAAAGCTCTCAGACTATAACGGTACTAGTGCCTGAGGCCAAACAATATGTCCTGTGTCCCTGCAGTGATAGGTGCATGCCCTGCACAATAAGGTGGCCCCAACTTGAACTGCCTTGAACTTCACAGTAGGATTAAAAAATATTTCAGAACAGGAAAAGAAGCCACCTCAACTGAAATGAGAGCAATAAAGACCAAATCTAACTCAAAAATTAAAATCACAGCATCCAGGCACTTCCAGTCCTCCCTGTGCTTGTCCCCCTCACAACCTCCTCCAGCCTAGCCCTGTCTCAGCCTACTTGGGGATATTGGTCACTGCCCTGCGATGCCACAACTGGTCCCTGCTGTGCTAGAAGTGCTACTGGGATCCTAGTCCATTTGGGGGCGGCTGGCCCTCTCTGCTCCCTGACACACATTGTGAATAGTTGCTGTAAGATTTCAATTTTCAAAAAAAGAATCTTGATATTTTGACAGTATTTAATCCTGTGAGTGTTTAGGAGAGAAAAAAAAATGAAAAAAAATCAAAATTGTTTTTTTCTCTCTATTTTCTAATCTGGAGCAAAACTTCTTAAGTTTTCTTATTCTGCAAAATGACTATGAATAGTCAGAATTCTTCGATTGGCAGCTACTTAATTCATATAACATTCTTTTCTTCTCCTTTCTCCCATTTAAACCATGAAAATTCTACCATTTCTATACATCCTCAGGAGGGGGAGGAACTTTGTTAGGTAAAAAGAGGTGTCTTAAAGAAACCCTTTGTTAATTCAAATATCTGCCTTATGGTTTCAGATAGCCGAATAGAGCTAGGCACTGAGAGTTGTTTACAGTCTGAAAAGTCACAGACAGGTACATCCAGTGTTACCACATTTCTTTTTTAATATTCAGATGGGAATTCAAGGGATTACTCAACAAATTATATACTCCTATTTCTTAAAATTGACAGATGAGTAGAAGTAATGTTGTACTTATTGCTGAGATCTTACGATTTTACTGCTTGTAAACTGATATGAAAGACTCAAACAGTAGGAGAGGACCATCTTTACTTAATTTATACATTTTATTCAACCAAAGGGAACATTTTTTCTCTTTTCTGGGAGTAGAAGGCAGAGCATCTTTTGCAATAACTCTGCACACATGTTTATCATGGCTCATAATGGCGGGTGGCTTCTCATCTTTATACCATCTTTTAATCATAAATTTTCTGTGAATCACGGAATGTCTTCACTTGAAAGATTCGCGGGATAGACATCTGTTGTGTAGAATGATACAGCTGAAGAAGACCTAATGCCGACAGTTTAATGTTATTTAAAGATTAGAGATTGTAGAGAAAGTCTTTACATACATTCCCCAGCCATTTATAGATCTTCTACAGCTTCTTCCCAATCTTCCTGTTCTATCATCTATACCAGTTCACACCATTCATGCTACCCTTCCATTTTGCCATTTGCATATTTTTTAAAAAGAGAACAAGGCAAAATGTCCGGCACTAGGAAAGAATGACTTACTGTTACGTGTAACAAAAAGCAGAAGTACCTCTGCAGAAAAAAAGCCTCATGCATACCATCCAAATGCATGAATATGTTATTATTTATCAGATAACAGAGTGCAGTAGATAATTGTTTTAGGAATGAGGTCTCACTATGCTCATTTTCTTCACAAAAAGTGGTCAGATAAAATATGGTGAAAAGAAAAAAAAAGTACAATTTTATTATTTAAAATAAGGAAGCTGAGGCATGGGACTCAGAAACAACTCATCATAGCACAGGAAACCTGTAGCAGAAAAATTTAACTTACTATCTCAGAGTGCTACTAGAAGTACATCTTGCCTCAAAATCAGCTCATCATCACATTGCAGTTTTTATGTTCAATCTTATCTGATACTTTTGTGAAATGCTACACTGTGGCTTGGTATTTTTCCAGGTTCCAATGTACAGTGTACATGTTTGTTTCTTTATATATATGTGTCTGTTTTAATAAAACACTCAGTATGAGCAAAAGAAGAAATTTTCCAAATCACATCTTCCAGTTTTATATAATCCTTTTTACATGTCATATTGTTTGCATATGCAGATAGACAAAATTTGTCTCAGTGATAGCATGTATACATTCAGATAACTTATAATGTTTGGAGCATCTAACCTGAATTTTCCAAGACTTAAAAATGGCAGAAAGCTTGGCACAGCTGGAATAATCAAATGTTTACTGTGTTAAACCAAAAGGATTAGATACACATGTGTATAAGTATAATCCACACATATATTACACAAAGGATCTAATGATTGGTATCATTATATAAACTTTTCATCCTGACATTTTCCAACTGTTCTTCCTACCTCACAGACTGATGCCAGGTACTGCTAGCTTTGCAGAGAGGGTGTGAAACTGGAGGAAGGCCCCAGTCACTGCATTTACATTAGACATGTTATCAAATACTGAGTTCAGATCCTGCCAAAACTTTCAGAACAAATCAGAAGAAAGAGGGAAGCTTTACCCTGGATCTTGCTGCTCCCGATTAACTGTCACCCCAGGAATTTGAATTAGATTGAGGCCTGCCTGCCTCCCTTCCTCCAAAGCCTAGTAATCTCTGCCAAGACCTGGTGGGGCTGGGAGAGGTTTGGGTCAATGGAAAGAGCTCAGTGTATCTGAAACTTGGTAAAAGGCAGAAGAAACAACAGTGATAGAAAAAATATACTTGAAAGAAAATGACGGAAAGGTGGGAGATGGATAAAGGGACTGGTAGAGTGAGGTAAAAATAAATAAATAAATTAAAGAATTTTCCACAGAGATAAGTAGGGAAAAAAAAAAAGGAAAATCTGTCCTCATGTTAGTAATTTGCAGCTCACCATAAAAAGGAATGGGATTCCTTGATCATATTTTAGACCAGTAGATACGAAGCCTATGTGAAGCCAAGTGAGTACAAGTATTGCTAAAATAATGTTTTTTTTTTTTTTTGGTTTCTAAATTAGCCACCTTTCTCCACCATTTTAGTGTTTTTCAGGTTGTTCTGGCCCACCTAGAGCAGCTCAGTGACACTCCCAGTGAATCTATCTGACTTTGGATGCAATCCCATAGGAGAGCCATTTCACCAGCCTCTGAAATACTATCCTTCCTGCATAAAACACAGCTATTGTTCAACAGTTCAGAGCAACAAGATGAGGGCAGGAAATGAAGAATAATGTCTCCACTTGAAACAGCTAATTATACTTGTGTTGATCTAGTGTTAAACTTTCCTGTTATCATTGGCTATACAGTTTTGTGTATCTTGCCTGCTCTGAGGTTTTCTAGTGGCTTCATCTTGGGCTACAGGCTACATTTTGCAAAAGTGTAGAGAGCCTTATTCGACACCAGCTGTGCCTTGCTTTTTTATGCACTGTTTGACAGTAAAGCTGTACTTTTAACAGTAAGTTCCCTTTACTTAGGATGACACATGACACATCTAAGAAAGCAAGCAAGTTTTAACCCCACCTTGCATAAGTATCATCAGCCAGCAAAAAGCTCCCTCGTAGCAAGTGAGAATAGAAGCCAGTAGTTTCAGCAATAACATTCTCAGTTTTATTGCAGGTATGTCAAAAGACAAGCAGCCAAATTCTTCTCAGCCCAAAGGCAAGAACTGATTCCTGGAATCAAATCTGAATAGATTGTCTTCATTGTAGACAGATAATTTAGATAATCAGCACCAATGTCTTTGTGACTCAGTTAGTTTTAGCTAGCAATGAAAGAAAATCACAGCCAAGTTATTGAGTTCTTCCCAGAGTGCGCTGGTTCAAAGGTAGAGGCTGGAGGCTCGTTGTCCTGAAGCTAGCTCGTGTACTTGTCTTTCACAACAAATCGAAGAACTTACCTGTTTTCCAGTACCTTCTCACAATAATTTGTTTGTGCCCAGGACAGGAAAATTCAAGGGATTTACTCTCATCATAAAATGAGTAGGGGATCTGGAGGGAGCTTGCCCTGGTCATATGAAACAGGAACCTGAGTTTTAGTTCCTTCACTGTGAAACTAGCTAGCCTGCACCAAGCACACCACCAGAATTCAGTACAGTGACAATATGTTAAAAAAGCAGAAGGCAGATGGAATATCCTAGTGAACCCTACAATGAAGGCATACAAGACACACCTGCATATTTTCATGGTTCCCAGTATGAACAACCAACTATTTTCAGTGTACGTCGTTATGCAGAGTATAGGTATAGATTGGTAGAAGAGCTCCCATAAAGAGTAGAATTCATGTATCAGGTTTCCAGGAGCTGTCGAATAAATGTGTTTGGGTGAGAAGGAGGACTGTTCAGTCAGGTTGAAATTCAACACTCTCATAATTTGGGGAGAAAAGAATGCTTCATATTGTTTTGGGAAGAGGAGCTGGATTTTCATGACAAAAAAAAATGTAATATATTGTTCATGCACTGCTTTTCCATTGATAAAAGGAGCATTTTTGAATGACAGAAAGTAAATGCACCCTCATAGACTTTTGAGAGTAGCAGAAATATCACACATCTCTTTCTGTTTTTTTTCAGAAAGTTTGTCTGCTCATTCTGCTCTTCAACATAGAAGGGAAATGATCTATATCACCACAGAATGCAGATTTATATTTATCTGCTTATTGCTGTTGCTGCCTACCTCAAGCTCTGAGTGGCAAACACTGGCTTCTGGCTCTGTACAGCATGTGGTACCTTTGACTACTTCTGCGTTAGCACACTAAACAGTGCCAAACTATGATGTTAGATTATTACCACACTTTCTGGTGCAGTTTTGGTCCTAAGTAATACTCTTCTAGATAATGTCTGGAAACTGTTTTCACATCCTAGCTAATCCAAAAACTGACAGGCTGTTTAGAGATCGCTACATGTTTAGAGAGGAAGAGAGTTTAGCTGGTTGATCATGAGCTTGCTCATGTCAACAGGTCACAGAGCCAAAGGAGTTCCCTGACACATTTTATTTACTAATATAAAAGTAGTCCCAGAGTTGTGCACCATAGCTGCACAACTGCAGTGCCAATAATAACTGAATATATACTTTCTATTGCTCTCTGCAATTTTTTCTCTAGTTATTCCAGCAATATAATCAATCCTTACATTAGCATAGTGAATATCATAAAATAAGTTTGATATTTCTTCTGTGTCTAAACACATGCTCAATTTGGATTGCTCCTATCTTTGTTGAAAATATAGGTAGTCAATAAAACAAAAGGACAAAAAAAAAGAATTTTATTCAGTGTGACTGCATGGCAGATGCACAGCACAACTATATGTCTTAGCCAATAGGAAGAGACAGGGAAGACTGACCAAAGGTTATGGCTTACAGGCATAAATTTATCCTCTGTGATGAAGTGTAATCAGATCCTACCAGTTTCAACTTTGAAGTCTTCCTGAACCTGTAAGGTTACAAGTCTGAACATATCTCTGCTTCTGGTTGGCATGTTTCTGCATTTTTTAAAATAAAGAAAAAAAAAAGACATGGTAGGAATTTGAATCTTCTTTAAAAACAATATAAAGATCTCTTTCTAAGCACCGCTAATATTCCTTTAAAATATAGACGGCAACTGTATAACAAAAGTTGGTAATCCATCTCTCCCATATTTTTTAAGAAACACATATACAGTTAAAGAAAGATCTTGGCATATGTCCTTGGAGTAGGGCTGCATTTTTGCAGTGCAGTAATTGCTTTTAAAAAATCTCATAATTTCCACTTATCCAGTATGAGCACAATATGAAAAAACAACCTAGGCATAGAATAGGGCAATGACTCAGACTGTCTGCTGTGTATCTTCCAGTTAGGATATTCTATTTTAATGCTAATATTTTTGTGAAAAGAGAACTAATAAGCAAAGATGCTGAATGATTATTTTGATGAGTATTATTGCCTGTAATTCTGTTCTGTAAATTGCATATCCCTATGGTCAGAGAATCAGCTTTGCTACACTGAAGCACAATCTTCTCTCACAGGATGGTGACCAAAATTAGTGACACTAGATAGACAAAACTCTAAACACAGTGACTGAAAGTATCAGGATCTGATCACTAGGCTGTAGACTTTCAGGAGGATAAATTTTCTGTGGAATAGTTCCTTTTCCTTCAGAGGGGACAATATTGTTTCACTCTACCAATGCAAAATGAACCTTTCCTGATGCTATGGACTAGAAGAGGATTAATATCAGGTAACTCAATAGCCTAAGAGTATAGATCTAGTCTAAGCCAGACTCAGATTTATGCAAGGCCGCTTTCTTGGTGGTGAACAAAGATTGGTTCATCTATAGGGCAACTCAGAAAAATCACTCTCTCTCTTTCCAGTGACAATAAAGGGAATTGAAGCAATATGTTTAATCATAACTCTCAAATTTTCAGATTTACATAAAGACATAAGGGTCCTTATGTATTGAGTCAGAACGAGTCCAGCTAACCCATTCTCCTGTGTTCAGCAGTAAGCCTTAAGCAAATATATATGGAAGGGTACAACAGGGAAAATATGTAAACTTACTGCTTAAGTCCTTTTCATTCCCACTGTTGGGATGCTTTGTTAGTGCACAGCCCTTGATTCACCTCTAGGCAACTCTGTGCCTCAGAGTCTTTGTAATTGTTTGAAGTTTTTTCAGTGATTGACCAACTTTTGAGGAAAAAAGATGAAAAATCTTCTGTAGGTGAATCACATTCTAAAAAATGTGATAGTCCTTTATTTTTTTTGGCAGGAGGTGAGGGGGAAAGAGGAGAAAGGAGAAGAATAAGGACAGCGTGTTAGATGTTGATCTGGTTCCTTTTATTATTCCAAGAGACAGTCAAATAATATTCACTTTCCTTGTTGGTTCACTTTCCTTGTGGAACAGCCTGCATCCAGTCTGTATGGTGAGCTTAGCAAGTTTAGCATGTTTAGTTGTGTTCTGTGCAAGAACACAATGCTGCAAACTTGTGGAATCACATTGTTTTTTGTCAGTCTTCCTCATGTGAAAAAAATATGAAATTAAATGCATAAAAGCTGATGAGCAAGCTATGTTAAAGCTCCAGACTCAAATATCTGAAAGCTGCAAAATCCAAGCTGAGCATTCCCTATATCAAATGAAACAGAGCCAAACTAGGGCTTCCTCATGCAATGCACAGAAAGGACATAAAATAAGGTAGAGCTATCTTTATGCATGTAATGGTGATGTGGCTCCAGTAACTTCACTTTTCATCGTGAATAACTTTTTGTTTTTATATGTATGTTGTTTATATGCATTTATCTGTGTGATATGACCTGTATTACATATGCAGTCAGTCCTCTATTGGCCATGTCCTCAGCAATAAGCCTTCTGACAGAGAGCAAGCTGGGGGAAGTAATGCACATGTAAAAGATGAGGTTACAATGGAAGTTGTTTGGCAGGTTTAACTGCAGCAGCAGTGATTTGTAACTGCTGCATTTGTAAGCCAGCGAACAGTTCTCAATGACCTCTATGGGACTGCCACTGGCCCCATGGTTATTTAGAGAGTTAAATTCCTGATCCCTAGTAAAATGTCATACACTGCATAGGATTAAGCTATTAAAACTCTGGTAAAATATTTCAGTGTTATTCCCAAAAGGCAAGGATATTTTGGTTAGATTCCCCAAGCACGATGCATCTCCTCCATAAGCAATATGATCTAAAGAAAATAATCTATATTTATTTTAATATTAAGAACATATCCTCTTCCCTTAGGATTCTTATTTGCTTGAAATTTCATAGGGAGACTGCAAATTTTACTACATCTTTAAACCAACCCATTGTTCCTTTCAGGATACTGTTTCTAAACAATCAACAAACGAAGATACAGAGTCATACTGTCTCCTCATATTCTGTCATGAAGACCAGAGAGAGGGAGCAAAAGACAGAAGGACTTAGATCTTCATGTGAGGCATGGTCTGGAAGGGGCACTAGGGAAATCCCATAAAGTGTGAGGCATGAACATCATCAAAATTGTGGTCATTCTCATAATAAGGCAACAGTTTGGTTATGGGCCTGCAGTCTCTCCTAGTTGCATCTAGCTAGCACTGCTTCTTGAACAGGCAGATAGACAGCCAAAAACCATGCTAGTCTGTCACTTTGGGATCTGTCTATCCTCACATGAATTGAACACAGTATGGACCTGGAAAAAAATATTTTGAGAGGCTAAAAAGGATGATACTTCCTAGAGTGCACTCACTGGACTTGCATCATTTCTGTCCTCTCAGGAGCCCCAACAACAGAGAGTTATTTCTCAAGGGTTCTGATTTCCAAGCATAGAATAACACAAAGAACTGTTTTTATACCTAAATTTCTCAGCTGTAAAAATTAGTCATAAGCAATATGTTCAATAGATGCTCTCTAAAACAGTATGCATGTAAAAATGAATTACCTATATAAAAATGAATAGCCTGTGTTAAAATGCATTCTTGGGAACAACCTTAAGTTGTACATGTGAACTTAGTGAAACCAAAACTATATGAAAGTGTTTTGCTGAACCTTGACCCATTTAAAAATTAATTTATACTGTTTTCTGGTTTAAATGTTCATCCTAGTTTAATATTTTCATCAGTATAAAAAGATTTATGCCTTTGGTCCCCAGCCATTACAAAAGTCATTCTCATTCATGGTCAAGACACTTAAAAGAACATCAATTTACCTTGAAAGCCCTTGATCTGAGATCATATTATATTCTCTATACCTTTACAGAATTTCAAGAGACTATTATGTTTATCAAGGACATTTTTATTAGACACCTAGGATTTTAGGGATCCATGATATGCATGATATAAAGACTTTTGCTAAGGTTATGCAAGTTGCTTTTGGAATAGGATCAAAACATAGCCCAAAGCTCCCTGCCCCCTTACTTACAGAGCTCCTGTTATCATATTTAGGTTTGGATAAACTTTTCTCTGGAAGGTGATTGCTCACAGCAGTTAATTTTAAACTCACAGGCTTAGATCTGGCTCTATGTGTGCGAACAGGCTGTCATCATACATTCCAGGTTACTCTCAGAAATGAATGTGTCTTTCCTCAGCGTTTCTCAGTGATGGGGTGTCAGACATTCCTTCTGCTCTGCATTAATCCAATTACTAAACACCTGCAGACATGCAATAACAGTTTTTGTGCCAAGTCCCTCAGAAATGGTTTTATAGGAGAATGTAATCTGCTGCCCTGCTATCAGGAGTCGCGTTACACACCTGCCAAGTCCTGAGCTGAAAAATAACAATCAACGATCTAATTCATTGCAAGAATCTTTTGAGGGCACATTAAAGAGACAAAATGACATTCTTTTTAATTTTACTGCCATGGAATCCATTAAACATTTTGAACTTGTAGTTAATTTTATTAAAAGCCAACTTTAGTACTAAAATATTTACAATACAGCATGATAAAAATGGTCTTCTCATGGCAACTTAAGCAAGTTCCAAAAGATCCATTAAAGGGAGGGTTGCTTCAAGCACATATAGTGTCATTCCAATTCTGTTCTTAGGGATTTATCTCATAATCACCAAAATGCACTTCAAAGTGGAATTTTAAACTATGAAATAATTTGTTTTTCTTGTGCTTTTTTTATACTTTTTCCTAAAGGTGTCCTTTTATTTTCTCCTCTGTTTTTAAACTGGTTGTGCTCTGCAGAACTGAAACAAAGCTTGTTTCCAGACGGGAAGATCTTTCAAAGCAGAAGGGTTACCTAGATGCCAACCAATAACACAACCAATAATAAAGTTTTAGGAGAGTGAGTCAACTGCTGACCATACCACAACTTCTTGTACAGCCTCAAGCAGGTCACTTCGTCCCTTTGTGGCACAGCTAAATTTGTAAAATAAGTATTCATGAATCGCATAAATGTTGGTGTGAGTAGAGGAAAACTTTACAACATTCCTAGAAAGCCTCTTTGTGAGTCCTAAGTTTGCTACATGAAAGACAAGTGTGGTTCTTTACTGAGCAAAATAGCTCATCTTTTCACCAATAAGACTATTTATATGAATTCAAATGTCAGTTTATTCCATTATGCTCCATTAGCTTCTATTATGAGTGCAGGAATGCAAACCATGCAAAATTATTTTAAATATAAAATGATTTTAAGCATAAATTTGAAGGGAAATGTCTCTAATAATCCATAAAGTTGTTATCCCTGTTTACCTTGGCAAGGAATTTGCAGCAGTGATAGTATGTGCTCTGTTCAGGAAGAGAAATTGGATTTGACCGGAGTCACCTGCAGTTTATAGCACTGTAGTCACTGCTAAGGGCTATACATAATGTCCTAAGGGGTCTTTTGCACAGCTGTAGACAAGACAGCTAGTGAATACTAGCCAACAAAGAGCATTCCAGGGCTATGGCCCGGTGTACTAACCCCTTCCAACTAACTTTACATTCTCTCATCCCATATGTAACCTTCAGCCCCCCACTTGAAGCAGCCAGTCTGACAGTAATAATAGTAGTCACAAGAAAAGGCAACCTCTGTCATACTAATAATTTTTGAAAACTTAAATGCCCAGGATGTGATTTTAATTAAAATGCACACTGCCTGACTTGTCTCTTTCCAGAAGAAGGTTTCTCTCACAGAAAGAAGGTGATCCATCATGCCCATTTGCACTCTCACAGTAAGAGGTTAGTCCCATCATTACACAGTCTGATTTGCAGAGAGTACGTACATTGGTCTATAAACAAGGAAATTACTCTTTCTTGACTTTATTTCTTTTTTTAAATAACCTTTGTATAAGTAGCATTTTGGAATGATCAGAACATAGAAGATCATTTGTCAGTTTAAGTAGTTCAAGTTGGTATTATAGGTTTGCACAATCTCCAGGCGAATATCTCACAAGGAGATATTTGGATGGATTACCTGGCTAATCTCTCATTAACTTTAGTACATGGCTAATATATAGGGATGATCAGATTTAGATTTACAAGGGGGAATATTAACCCATTTCCTCAGTATTTATCATACAAAAAAAAAATGCATGGACCCCAAATAGTCACATACAGTTGTAAATGTGCATATATCTATATCCATTCACCACAGTGTAGCCAGTTCTAGCTTTGGCTGTTTCTTCCTTAAGAAAAACACCCTGGGTTTTATATAATATTTTGCAGACTATGTCCACTTCTGGAGGATCAGGATGACCCTAAAGGACGGACCGGGAGGGTCAAGTGTCACCAAGACCTATATTAGCCCACAAGCAGCTCTGAGAAGAGAACCAAAGTCATTGGAGTTATTCTTAAGTGCTTTAGTCTCTAAACAGCACTACAGAGCTGCAGAAATTAAATAAATTTGTACTGTTTTTTTTCATAATCGTTCAAAAAAACTCATACTTTGTCTTCCACAAAAATGCACAAAAATTTCCCAAGTCTGCACAGTTAATATGCAGTAGTTAACATTAGTGACCATTTTCATGATCTGAGGAAAATTCTAACAGACTCTGAGAGTGAAAGCTGAAGATCACAAAGTATTTATACGGGGGGCCTCCCTAAAGTAAAGGACTGGGTGCAAAGTGCATTTTCTCAGCCCTTCCTTCCCTCTGTTGCTTTCCCACTGCAGGGGTTTCTATTTACTGCACTGTGTTGCTATTATACACCCGTTGCCTTCTGCATACAGAAGCTCTATTTGCAGAGAAAATCACCATCCGCGTTCCAACTAATATGCATTTGAGATAGTCTAAATGTTGCATTTGCATGAGTTTATTTGAGTTTATATGCATGAGTTTATATGAGTTGCATTTTCTTTATGGACTCAGAGGGATCTATATAGCTTGCCTTTTTATTTTCTGTTTTCCTAGAAGCAAGGTCAGTGCCCAGTCCTCTTTCCACAGAAGTCAATGAGAGTCTTGATACTTATTTCAAGAGGAGGAAGGTCAGTCCCACTGGGAGCACTATACTGCCTAAAAATGACACAACTTTTGGGGGAAAGCAAGGATCAGAAAACTCCATATGTTGCTCTCACGCTGGGCTGACTTATTTCAGGGGAAGGTCAGCCCAGTGTGCAAAGGGACAGGGAGTGAATAACACATTTGCTGCATGCCTGGGAGAGGAAGCCTGAAGATGGGAAGTGGGTCTGGCTTTTCAGTTCCCATTGGGCCTAGCATCCTGCACGAGTCACTCCAGTTCAGACTTCGTAAAGCTTCAGCACGCATTTTCAGCTCTGTCTCTTTTTAAACAGAAACTAAACATTTCTACCTATCAGTCAATCAGGATTGAAATTTCAGGACTTGATTACGGATTAAGACAGAGGTCTCCTGCTCTCTGCTGGTGCTGTAGTTGAGGAGATGATGACAGATGTGAGCTGGACAATGGACCACATCCTTATCCATCCCATTATCTGAGGTTCTCCCCTACAAAAAGTGTATATTTCCAAAGGATTTTTTTTTTATGTGATAATCAGCAGATGTATTGGAGGACATGAACTTTATACTAGTGGACTCCTTCCCCTTAGGAAGCAGTTCTCTCTTTGTGATGGTCAGTCAAAACATTCCCTCTGGGTAGTGAGTAACTTCCACAGCTGTGCAGTCCGAACAGTCCCTGGGCTCTGCATCCATAGAAACAATAAGGAACCAGGCATGTTAGAAGATTATACTTAGATTAGACAACCTGCACCCTCTCTAAATAAAATCTTCAGTACTTGGTCGGTTGGTTTCTTCATTGTGTATCATTTTACTTTAAAAAAAAATGTATATTAGTTATAAGAGCAAGACCAAAATAAGCATAAGACATTTTCTATTATTTCAGCTGTCTAAACACAGTAATTTACTATTTCACATGGAAAAAAAAGAAAAGCATTATTTCGATCACCTGATTTTTATTTTCCTTTCTTTAGATTTGGGCTCTGCCAGAAGACAAATTTAAGTTAGCTTCTGAATTTATTTAGAGTAATTCAAATAGGACAAAGATCACCAGGTAATCTTTGTTCTGAAAGAGAAAGGGATTGTTAAATAAAATGATTATTTGTCTGCAGTAATGCCCAGGTGACAGAGTTATCAGGTGACAAAAGGTATACACTGAAGCAACTGAGCAGATAAGAGCCCTGGAAAGATAATTTAAATGGATTCAGCTACAACCAAGTCAAGTGATCACAATCCTTGAATAGCTCTTGGAGATGTTTATAACCTCCTAGACTCATTCACTTCCTATGAACTCATTTACTGACCACTACATTCAAATATAATGCAAATATTAATATGAAAAAAGATGTTAGAACCACTCCCTCAGTCCTATTCACTGACATTTTGGTTGTTGCTTTCTCGTTTTCTGTCCTTTCTATGTGATTATGAGTGCAGTGCCTCAAAGGATTAACCCAGGCTTAATTCTTCACACAGAGCAAAATCAGACACATTTTGGAGAAAACAACTAAAATCCAAAATGCAAACAGAACCTAAGAGGAGAAGTTCTAATACATTCTTGTACTTAATTCTTGTACATAATATTCCATGATCGTTTATCATAATTTTTAACCTGCTCTATTGAGGATTAGCCATTCACTGCATGCTGTGTATACCTTGGTGTTTCCTTATTCAGCACAGTGTCATTGAAATTGGCTAAGAGAATTTGAAAATTCACCTCAACAATCTGGAAAAACAATAGTCACTTTAGCAAAAACATATTAGCACAGAAAGAATCAATGGCATGTCAGTGACACATCTCAGACAGGAACCTGGAAGAACAACTGCAGATTGTAAGGATAAATATATGTACAACACAAGCATCGAAACTTGTGAAACTTCATATTTAAACACTGTTGCAGATATTACACCCTCCACCTGAGCATTAACCAAAGAGCAACGTAAATAGGTAGCAATTCCCCAAATGTTTAAAAGCCTTAGAACCTTTTGTAAAGGTTATCCAGAGTCCAAGAATTGAAGCAGGTCAGAAATATGAGTGTGACGTTTTGGCGGAAATTCACAAAGGCTCACTTTATCCTCACAAGGTTAATCTCTCTAGACATCCTCTACAGTGAGTGGAGCAAGATGGGCTTCCCCGGACGGCCTTTGGAAGGGACTCTATTAGGCTAAGCTAACCTTTGTGAATATTCTCCTTCAGTATAAAACAAACACCTTGTTTGGATTACCTACCCTCATTTTCAGACCAGTTCCAGCCATAAATATGAATGCACTTCACAATGCAAGTCATGTCACAGTTCCTCTCTCTTGGCCGGAACCCAGAAGCTGCACGCTAGGCAGTTGTCTAAGTAAGTGCTTTGCTGGAGCAGGGCCACATTGCTCAGCACCTTACAGGATGCAGCCCCACATGGGTATGTGCATATCTGCACACACAGGCACATCTATGAAGTTATCAAGGAGTTAAAATTAGACAGTCCACTTACCACAGCCATTTGAGCTGTGATGCTATCAAATTTTACAAGCTAAACAGAATCAAGCTGGTTCATATAAGAATCAGAGATATCTCAGAATCCCTAGAGGCTGCAGGAAGTGACATTAATAATTCAAGAGGTGGCACTTTTTCTCAATGCACTCATATTGAAGCACAAGTCAGATCTCCCAGCCATTTGTGATCAGAAAAGCACACACTAAACCTTTTGGGGAGTAGGAAAATAAAGAAGGGAAATATGTTAATTTTCATGTCCTGGTAGAAATCTGTTATAAGTAATTACTACAGATAGCCAAAAAGAATAAAAGTTTGCTACCAAAGGTTAAAAATAAATGAATGTTTTCCATCTTTTCAAAAGGAAGGAAAAGCTGTTTTCTAATTTCTCTATGATCTTTCACAAATCTATGACTTTTTAAACAAAAAAAAATCAGAAAATTATGCTTTTGTTTGTAGATCTGAAAAATATAAGCAAAATGAAATGCCCTCATTCATTTTAGAGAGGAGGAAATGTCAGTATTCATTCATGTATTTTTAATAATTCTGGTGATGGTAATACACACCTATATTGCCAAATAGTTTCAAATAAATAAACAATAATCAAACTTTTTGTCCCCAGATGGTATGCATGGCTCTTGTGCTATTTTCAATTACTGGGGTTTTGGTGGGGATAGGGAGGTAAGCTGATTTTTTTATGAAACTGTCTGCCTTCCAGTTTATAGAAAAATGAATTTCCCACATAACTGATCAGGCTGCAAGATGTCTGGACATAGCACCAACTGAAAATCTCTAACATGCAGCACTTTATCATAATACAGCACAGTACAAGGCAGTCATGCAGATGAACAGAATTTATTTTGCCACAAGAGACCCAATATTTTGCCCTATTTATACTTAGCTTTTAGGCATGCAAAACAGCAAGATGAGCAAGACCAACAGGTCCAAGTCACAGATCCCAAGGTTCATCAACTGACCTATTTGATGAGTTTGCCAGCGTGGAGAACAGCAGGTTTCCTAACCCAGCTTGATCATGGGAAACATGCAGATCACTCAGGCAAAGCACGTGCTCCAAAACGTCACCTCAAACATAAATGCCCAGTAAGTGACACCTCTTTGAGAAGTTCTCACATCTGAGCTTGGACCCTGACACCTCTTCTAACAACAGCCTCCAAGTAGAGACTACGAAGCAGAGCAGCGCTCAGAACTTGTGCAGCGGGGTGAGACCGCGTATACCAGCGCCATCTGCTGATGTCCGCCACCTCTCTCCTCCCTGTGGTATCGCACAACCAAGGGTTTCTGTAATATTTTTCTTCATGGGTGTGATGAAACTGGTATTAGATTTTATTAAACTAAGTTCTACTCCGAGAGTAGGTCTAAATGAAGCTGGTTAGGTGTCAAAACTACTGCTGCTAATTTTGTGTAGTATTTCTTGCAATCTTTTTCACAAGGAAAATAGTGTTCATCCGTGTATTGCCTGCAAACTATAAAAAAGGACTAGTTGATGGAAAATGCATTCTTGTCACAAAGAAGCCTGAGGTAATTTTATAGCAGCTTCCTTTCACCGTAGATTAGGGAAGATAATCTCAAATGGCTGGCCAATTCACTCTTTAACATGAGAAATAGGGAAAAAAAAAAACTCGAAAGAGATTTACAGTAAACTGTCAAAAAGTAGATGAGAAAGCCAAATACATTGTCACTCTAGGACTAGATTGTGCACCCACTGCATAGGAAAAACATCCATCCACTAATGTCAGTGGGAGTTCCTCTCATTCAGTATCTGCCTATCAGATCACTCGGTCTTTGCCACAACATAGGATGGATAGAGCTGGGCATAGACATCCATGTCTCCCTACAAGAAAAGAAAGCAAGACTTGAGTTTGCAGAAAAATTGGGTGATGAAGTGAATGAGGATTATATTATATTAACAGTAAGAACTGGATTTCATAAAATCATCAGTTCATAAGTTCATAGTTTAAAAGAAGGCTGTTCAGTGTACCCCTGATACAACTCCAAAATGAGCACTAAGGAAAGGGCAGGATCTTTATATCTTCACATTTTTCTCTCTCCATTAATAAAGATTGGTATGTGAAATATAAATCCAAGAGGGAAACAATTGCAAAAACACAACTGCAAAAGTAGTTTCTTACAAGCATTTATCCACCTGGTATACACATAATAAAATACAAGCCCTGTAGAGTAAATGTATTTTAAAACAATCTATCTGTACATTCAAATATCTAATAAGGTGCCCCAGATGCATGAAGGAAGAGAGCTGAAACAAAGAGACCAAGACTTGCTACTTGGAAAAAAAGAAATCAAGACATATTGAGGAAAAGAAAATAATCCTCTTTAATTAGTTCAAGAGCCGTAAGAGTAACCACATATATCAATGGGATTTTGTTACAGAAACAGACATTAAAACCAAAACCAATGACTGGAGCGTTTGAAGCATTGCCTCAATAAGTCTGCTCAGGTCTTCTAACATTTCAATGCCCTTACTGTGAGCACTAAGTAATTCAAAGTCAAGCAACTCCAACAAAAGCTGAAAATTTAGGTCTTTAATGAATGTATAAACCAGCTCTTACTTTAGAACTGAAAATTGGAGATCTGATTCAGTCCATCTAAAATAAGCCCTGAACTTCTATTTAAATTTTCTAGCTCTACTGAACCAGTCCTCCAAGAGTAAGGTCTTATTTTTCCTGTAGGTACCTAAGTCACACAGAGATGATCTCCCTCTAGAGGCATTCAAATGCAACCATTCTTACCACCAACTGTACAGAGAACACGGGCATTTCTGTTAGGATGGCTGATGATCTTGAATTGAGGAGCAAGGATAGCTGACAGAGTCAGGAAAACCATGTGGTGGCAGAAGCTTCCCAAAGAGGTAAACCCCATTTTACTGTGTATCCTGTAAATTTGTTACTGTGCTTATGGTGCTACACAAGTAGAAGTTTGTATGCTTTGCCGTCTCTGCCCCCGTGAAACATATGAATGTGAATATTTCCCACAATTGCATAGGACTATGGAGCATGTATAGGTGGCACGTTCTACTATACACATCCCTGTGAACACTGTGAAAACATCCCAGGTCTTTTTAAAGATCTTTTGAGCCCTGCAGAAAGAGACAAGATGACAAAAGCAAAGTTACCAAAGTTCCTTGAGTTTTGGCTGAGACTCTTCTCCTGGTGTGAAGCTGATTTTGAGCTAGTATAAAATCTGCATAGTTGGTTTGTGAAAAATCAGAAACTCCAGTTGTTTTCCAGTCCAACTTCTGACTTTGGTACTACTCCATTCCAGGTTTTTGCCTGTTTCCAAAGTATGCACGAATACTTCTGTCTGCCCTTCTCAATTAAACATAAAAAAAATTAAATTCTTGCTTTTGCCCATCTTTGCCCATCTCTATATCTAACATTTTTCAAAGGTTTTTCACCTATCTTAGCATGCATCTTGTGCATGGCCCTAAGTAATTTGAAAGAAATTAAGGATGTTTTTAGAAAATAAATCACAAAAACAAGGAGTGATTTGACACTAAGGCCATTCCTACACCAGAGAAAAGCAGGATGGCTCATAAAATAAGAAATCACAGACTACTAAATGCAGTTGGCATCTAGAAACAGATTTTCCTTCAGGTACTAAGCGAATTCACTGCACAAAAGAATATAGTTGATAGAGGCCCCATGAGAAAATATATAATACAAGCTAAGCATTTTGACTTAAGACATTTAAGAATACAGAGAGAGATTATTATTTGCGGTACCCAAATTTCTGTTGTACATTTGCATTTAGATAAGCTCTTTCTATATGTACATTTTATGTTCCTTATATACAGAAGGATTTGATTGAAGAGAGTGAGTAAAGATGGAGAAACTTTGCAAATTCATTGGCTGTTGGCTTTTTCTTTTCTTTCTTGTTTCCAGGGCATTGTTTGTATGATAATCTATCTGGAACAGCAGAGGAGTTTTCAATGAATGTAATGTTATAGAAAACAGAAGAAAGATAGCTTTCAATATTAGCTATTTAAATAGGTACAAAAAAGTAAAAAATAAAATATGTTTATCTCTTAGGTCATTTTGTGGATATTTCTATGAATCTTTTGGGAATACTGAATAGAAATATCTTACATAATTTACCTTTCTTTGTGGACACAAAATATCAGTGATCATGTTTAATTAGATGCTTTCTGAGAAGATGTTCAGTCTTCAAGCAATTGCACTGTTCCAGCTCAAAGTACTTGTGATTTAATCCTTGTTTGTGTATTCTGTCAGATCATTGTTACAACATAGCAAAAACACATTCCAAATGCCTAAAGATTGAATTGCTCACTTTATCCTTTGTCACTTCCTTTCTCGCCTATTTTGCTTTCTCTCCAGTTCTGCCCTTCCATTGCTGAGAAGTAATCCAAATCTTCTAATGACTACTTTAAATGCATGAATAAGCAGGCATTCTGGTGAATGTTCTGGTGAAACATTCAGTAGATCTCTAGGTTAAGTCGGTAGGGGGATTCAGGGAAATTGGAATAGGCATTTTAGAACAACACAAAATGAAAAGAATTTTCTAAAATGGTAATTTTTAAAACTTGTATTTGATTTTTGTTTAAACCTTAAAAAAATAAATGAAAAAGTAATTCGGGAATAAAAATTTGAACTTCTTAAAGCCACAAAAATATAGAACGAATTAAATGTGTAATTCCTTTCATATCTGAAAGTATATATATACAAAAATCAACTGAATTTTGCAAATAGTTTTAGTCATCCACAATTTTTATGAGTTTACTCCCATATCTGCCCTGTCTCCAACCTCAGGTGCTTACTTGCAGTTTACTCATTCCTTAATGCACCTATCTTCAGAGGCATGTGGGATTTTTATCCCTCCTAAAACTTACTGAATTTCTGAGCCTCTCAAAGTCAAACCAGAAAGTTCTGTTGACTTTAATACACACAGGAGCTGATATTTGAATCTTTGAAAGAAATCTTGCTATTGTAATTCTATGCCTTTTCCTTCAAAAATGTATAATGTACAGAGCACCTGTTAGTGCTGCAGAGGGTGGAAAAGTTGTACATTCCTCTCTTATTCCCTCCCTTTTTAGGATTTGAGTCAACCCAGTTTGAAGCACATGCCTCCACAGAGTCCTTAGTGTAATGTGGGCCTTTCTGGTGAAACATCCAGGTACTCAGCTGCACTCAGTGTTATGACTGCTACATATTGGACTAGCAGCCAGCGCTTCTGCTTGAGAAGTGAAGGGAGGAGGCAAGAACACGTGGTGTGTGTGTCCCAACAGTATATGGGTCTGCTCCTCTGAGTATCAGCATGCCACAGCAAGGGAGTGGAACAGAAAGCCCATCTCACACACCATGAGATTGCATGTGGCTTTGCAGCAGTTACTTCTGATTTGCTCAAGTGTTAGTTGGAGAAGGACCACAGCCCAAGCTTTAAAATGTTTTTATATGCTCCTTTGAGTACAAAATTTGGAGAACTTTGTGAAAACAAGCTACTGTTGCTGGTTTGCCAGGTAGGCAACCACTCTGAGCTCTGATGGAGAACTGGTCCAAATAAAATGTTTCTCACAGCTATGACTGCATTGCACTAATTCAACTAGTATCAACAATTACATCAGAAAAATGTGTTTACTTTGGTTCTGGGCCACATAGTTTGGTCCCAAATGTGATGTAGAACATATGCCTGTTATTGCTTATAGGGACAAATAATTTTACAGGTGGATCTCAATTTTCTTTTACTTAGTCTGCTCCTCCTGGCAAAGAATCTGGAATGCAGCATTTATTATTTGTGGATTTATATTTAAACTTACTTATTTAAGTAGACAGGGTAAACATTAACTCTGAGATTAAAAGTGATCACACTGTGGTTTTATTTCTGTCTTTATTTAGAGATACATGACCATGATCCTCTCATTAAAACTGCATCTGTTTATATCACCAAGAACTGAGAACCTCTCTTCTGGGTAATCTTGCTTACATAGGTGTAAATCAGAAGTAAAGTGACTGAAGTCAATAGAATTACACTCATGTAAAATTACCATCGTGGAGATTACAATCAGTCTTGTTCTTTGTTAGTTAACTCATCAAAGAATTTATCCAGACAGCCAAAAGTGAAGGAAAAGACTCCATTTAGCCAGACTGTTGGTTCAGATGTCATACAATATCATTTCAGTCTAGAAATTTCATCCTTACTGCCAAAGAAATTAAACAGAAACATTACATGATTTTTACTTGCCATCTTGTTCCAGTATAGAGGTAGAGGAATTATAAATTAGAGTTTCACTTAAAAATGCTTGATTTAAAATATCTGAAAGTGTAGGCCCTTGGTTTATTGGTAAACTGTCATTAATAGAGGTGAGTATAAACCACCTGTAAGGGATAAACTTTACAGAGTGAATATAAACCACTTAGGGATATGTCTGAATAAGGTACAACATGCACTTAAGCTATTATAACACAGCAACTTTTACTCATGTGAAATAACAAACCATGGGATCTCCAAAGTTGCAGTTTAAAAAAATTGAATCAGTGCTTTAACAGTGAGCAAAAGTGAATCTGCCCACATTTCTCCTAAGCTTGAGATTTATTCTTATCTGGAGTTTGGGATTCAATACATCTAACAGACATAATGAGAAGCGTACAAATTCAAGCTATGTCAAAATTTCATCTGCCTTTTAGTTTGGGAGCACATCCTTTACAGAGAACCAGCTACAAATGTCACCTGTCCATACAAAATGACACAATGAATACCCATATATGTGAGAGTGCTGATCAAGACAAATTAGATAAAATATCTCTGAACACCTCTGAACTTTCATCTAGGGTGTTAAGTGTAAATCAGGATCTTTTCTGAAGTTCCAAAATTGTCAGGAGAGCAGCTGGAAACAGAAGGGTTGAGGCAACAGCTCCTTTTGTCTTCCCCTCTGTTCATTTGACATCTTATGACAATGCTGCCATGAACTTGCAACCCAGTAGTAGAGGGAAAAGGCAATTAAATAACTCACATCATAAGCATTAATGCTTTTGAGATTTGCCTACCTCTGCCATATTTGTAGATTCCTTCCATGTAATTCACTTAAGTCACTAGCATCATCAAGGTAGAAGGAGAAAGTTATTAAACATCCCAGAGATTACTTTTGTAATAGTATAGATATTTACCCTTCTGCCCAGGATGAATTCTAATTTGGGCCACTACACTGTACCTACCCTTCATCCCCTAAGCAGTTACATTTCTTTGTGTTATGCTCTTAAAATTCTTTCCTTGAACTGCTGTGCAGCATTTCAGAGCTTGCTGGAACAAGTGAAGCAATGGTGACTGTTTTGCAGATCTGATAACTAACTAATATAACAAGAATGTGAATTTTTCACTAATTTTGAATGCTCTAATTTCCATATAACTAAATTTGAATGGGACCAGATTGATTTTTTTAGAAAAAGAACTAAATGTCCCATGAGGTCATAAAAGTTTTGAGTTCCTTTTGCAATGCAAATCAGAGAGAAATCCCACATTTTCATACTTCATCTACTACCTAAACCACTTCTTTTTAATTTTTTGAATGGCAAAATAGTTAAAGTGTTATTGATAACATCTTCATTTTATACACTCAGAATAAAATTCAAGTAAATTGTGTTAGTGTGTTTTTATTAACCCTCAAATGGATGCTGAACAATGCATGTGTTTGAACAAGAGTGGAAAACCTATTATAATATTTGCTTAAATACTCTACTACAGTACAAGGATTCAGCTTTAAAGCCTCTGGGATTTGGAAATGCATTGGAAAATTAACTGAAGGAGGCCTGGGAGAGGTAAATGAGCTCAAGCACACTGATGCAAAATCTTCCCTCTGTCTTATCAATTTTAATAAACTTGATTCCTACCTTCTACTCTTTAAATTCAAGGACACACACAAAGAATTCACAAATATGTAGTCTGTGTTCAGAATAATCTCATCTTTGCCATATAAATGTATAGTCAGTTAAATGTCTAAACAGCTTTAGTCTTATTTGTCATTGATTTAGTCCAGTTTTACAGTTTCAGAGTCTACTGCTTTCTCTGATGCTTTCTTTCTGTTTCTCTGTCTCTTTTTCTGTTTCATCCTACATAAAAAGCAAGTCACCATATTAACTCAGAAAATACAATATTATCTATAACTAACTGTACTCAAATGAAATATTTTTCCTCCTATGAGACATATATTTTCTCTTCTTTCTCTTTTCCTTTTGCATTTCATACATTTTACTCATGATTTCTCTCATAAAAAGTAGGAAAACATTCTCAGAGTACTGACCATAATCCAGCTCTCTCTTTTCCTATGGCGTAATATCCTTAATCACTACTGTTCAAATGCCAGAGTCCCAGCTGGCCTCTCTTTCTAGTTCAATAAATATTTTATTCCTTTGGCTTGACAGAGCATACCCAGCAAGAGGAGCAGAGCCTGTTTCCCCACTTCTGCAACAGAGGTCATGGTGCTCCAAAGGAAGGTTGTAGATGCGGTACAAAAACCCCCACAGGCAGAGGGGGTTTGCATTCCCAGGTATTCCCAGCAGGGGCATGTGCTTGGGAATTTGAAAGACAGCAGCCAGAGTAACATTTTGTGAAGCGCCTTCGCTTTTAGAGCTTGTTGGGGTGCTCCAGAGAGACCATTAGCATCACAACTCCCAGAGGATTTAAAGAGAGGAACACTTTGCTTCTGGATTTTAGTTAAGCTAGGTTGGCACAAACCACTCAGCACCGTCAGAGCTCAGCTAGATCTCTAGGCAAAAACAGCTATAACACAAGTGATGGGATTCATCTCACTCAAATTTATTACCTCTGCAAATTAGAAATCAGCCAGTCTCCCTCAGAATCACTCCATTGCCAATAGACACGTCTCTGGCCTTGATCAGAGGCCTTGATCAGAAGCAATCGTGATTGCTTCACGATGACATGATTGTCACCATATAGACTGTTTCATTCTGTGGACTGAAAAGCATTGAGCTTGCTATAGATTTATGCACTTCAGATGACTATATTTGGTCAGATGAACAATAAATGCATCTGGAGGCTGCATGCCAGCTACATTTTGGATCCTATTTGTAGACTTTGGGTTTTAATCCTTTATGGAATATAAAACCTGACTTTCACTGAAGTCTGAAAGTCTTAAGCACCTTTAAAAATATTAACTTTATTTTGTTATGGTAGGAGTCACCAGGTGGCCATGTTAAATATAATCTTACACATTCCTTCTCTTGGTCTATGAGGAATACATGCACTTTCAAGGAATGCTGTATTGTTAGTTTTTGGTGATTCAGGTTTGTGGGGGGAGCTTTTGCAAACAGCCAGAAAGTTGACTCTATCTTTTGCACGCTGGTTAAATTCAATTCTCGGTGAGAATTACTTCCTGAGAACTGAAAGTAGCTTTTGGGTTAAGACTTCTAAATAAGGTTTTGTCTGCATGTAGTCTATGACCACCTATGTTCAGTAACTATTGTACACAGTATAAATAAATGATTCTAAGATATTCTGTATCTGATTTTTCCCCTGATAGGAAGCTGACTTGCAAGCCTTCAGAATCCATCACAGACAAGAAACGGTGTTGCATTTAGGGGCCTATCCTTCCTTTCACAGATGTTCACAACTGCCATTAATTTTCATTGGTATTGCTTGCACTCTGACACAAAGTAGATGTTACTTTGAGATGCAACCATTGAATATATGAGAACCTTCTGAGTCTTAAAATGAATCTGGATTGCGGGTGGGTAACTTGTTTGTTTATTTTATTCTTTAATTTATAAAAGGGATGATGGCTCATCCAGTGGAATTTTCCCATCAAAAATAGTATGAAACAGAATAATGGAATGCAAGATTGATTAGATGGTGTGCTTGTTGGCAATGGGTGTGTGTACTTCTTAATCTTAATGGATCATAAAAAAAATCCTTTCATACTTACTATAATGCATGTGCTAAATTGTGGATTCTTGGCCAATGCAAAGAAATATTCTATGATTTCCAGAGACGCAAAGTAAGAATTTCATGCAGTGGGGCCTCTGTTTAAATTCATAAAGATAATTTCTTAATTATGACAGTGACACTCATTAAAAAGCTTTCCAATAGTACATGCAGTTCCCACACTGGTCTCTCTCCCACTGTCTGACAGACAGACAGCTTGGTTACACATGCTCAGAAAGGAGGGTGGGGACCCAGATTCTTGGCTGTCTTGAAGTGGCCACATCCTGCCATCTGCAGAATCCTTATACTATTGGCTAATCCATGGAGGAATGTTTCTGAGGTGTCTTAAAATATTCTGCACCTCTGCAGGAATGTTTTATTTGAGTACAAATATCAAAATGTTTTTAAGAAAGTGGAAATATATTGATTTTTTTTTAATAATCAGATTAAAAAGTAAAAAAGATGTGCCATGAAGTCTCACTCTGATGACGGTCCAATGGCTAGACTTTATCATGCTGTTGTTGGTCAGAAGAATATAGGAAAGAAAATTTGCCCTTTGGGATCCTTTTTAAATCCATAAAACAAAAAAAAAAATCATAATTTACAGAATGAAAAGGTCACTTCCTCCTTTTCTCACATTTTACTATTTAAATCAACTGTAGAATTTTTAAGAGACATTTGATTACTTGTATATTTAACTAAGAATTTGACAATAATGCCTCATTTTCCTACTTTCTTCATTAAACTTTAAAAAACAAAACAAAACAAAAAAACCCTTAGAGGTTCCTTTAATAAGCTTCTGTGAACTTAAAATTCACATATATGCCTTCTTCTAGCCTACCCAAGATTCTCTGTTCTTTGCTGTCTCTTATTATGATGATTTTTTGCTCTCTCTAGCAAAACATTCATGATAGTCTGTAAGTGCCCTGATAATAGACAGAAGAAAATAAAAACAGATGCCTTTTTTTGGCAACTGAACATCTTGCATTTACAATCCACTCAGTCTTAGACCAGAATCTCTTAGCTGCTGTCTCTTACCTGATGAATCTTTGGGGAATAACAGTATATTGAATTTAAATTCGCCTGAACAAAAATCTATAGATAGTTTTGGACTCCAGTTTAAAGTTTGTGTGCCATTTTTTTCTGGGAAAGGTTTCTTCAGAGAACAGTCTTCATCGTTCCAAAAGATAGCCTTTTTTTAAAATTCAGAGGTAAAGTTTTCACTATGTAAAATTTGATCATTTAATTTAGATCAAGCAAAATGTCCTCTGAAATAAATGAAAGCTTTGCTTCAGTAAGTACTTTCAAACTGGGACCCTAATTAATCATTACTGACATTTACAAGGATCACTGGTGTCTGATATACCAAAAAACTTGAGTTTACTACAGACAGATAAGACAAGAACATATTTCATTATAAGGACTTACGATGGCAACTTTTCTCTGCAATTTTCATTGAAAAATATACCGTAAAGCAATGAATTGGGCTACAACTGATAGAAAATGCAGCCCTCAACAATTATTCTTTCTCTAGTACATTAAGGTCCACAGAAGTATTTGCCATTTTTTAAATGTATGCACCTATTTTGGACTTCTGTCACAGTTTGTTTAATGTCTGTTTTAATGATGTCTAATGAGACTAAACAGGGGTCCATTTTGCAATTATTTTACAGTATTGCAGTATTTTTTCTTTTATTAATAAGATGTTGCTGTGAGAATAAAAGCATGTATGTTGGTTAAAGACAAGTAAATAAAAGTTGCCTCATCCAAAATGCTTATTTTAAAATGCTCTCCAGTCTATGCTAAACTTCAGGCTGTATCTATGCTTCTTTTGAATTAGTGCTAGCTGGTCTCAGACAAAATTTTGCCAGGGACTATGCTAACAATTTAACAGTAAAACATAAAAACAGAGATCGTCATAGCAAGTGGATAAGGCCAAACAGAACATTTGCTGTTCAATTCTAGTTTTGTAAGACAAGCAGCCTTGTCTACAAAGAAGAAAATGGGTTGATTCATGTCATTGTGTTTCTCTTTTACACCAGCATAGAGAGGGCCATAGGCAGCCTCCTTTACCTGAGCTGTCAAAGAACTAGAGAACCCCAAAGAGACAATCAATCAGAGCAGATTTAGAGGTTGGATTTTCCTCGGTCTTGACTTTCACATCTTTCTGTGATTCCGTCAGCTGCCAAAACTTCATTCCCATCAGGAGGATTCTTATAAATTACAGGTTGTCCAGACTGCCAAATTCTGGGACAAATTGTTCCCTACAGAGAACTTATGGAAAGGACAAGGGTTCTGATATATCAGAACCATGATCTACAATTGTATTATGAAATAATAAGAACAATTTCTTAGTTGTTTCAGGCCCATATGGGAAAAATGACACTGTACTGTTAAAGTGTACACAATTTGAATTAAACCTACTTCAAGAATCATTAGTGAAAACTTAGGTGTATGCAAAGGACTCTGAAAATAATTAAAAACCTTTGGGATTAAGGAACATCTCTCAGTCATACCCCAGTGTATGGTTCAAAATTCAGCGATATTGTGGATGCATCTTTGTTTGCAGCTGCTGATATGCTGTCAGCCAGACAATCTATCCTGTAGGGTCCTGTAGTCTGTGTGAATTGCACTCCAGCTGCAAAGTTCATCCCTTTTCATCTGGATGGGTTTTTAACAATGATCTCTGCTATCCCCATCGCCCAGACAGAATTATCTATTAATGGCAAACTCCCTCTCCCTCCAAAACCCTGAGGTAGCAGAATGAATGCAGCACACATGGTGCTAAGTGTTTTAGAGCAAAAACATGCCTAATACATGCAAATACTGACTTTAACCATTATGAACAGACATGATTTATGTGCCTGTCAGCAAGACATCAATCATGACAACAGAGAGTCAGCAGCAATATCAACAACAGTAGCAGGAGTAGAGGGTCAGAGCCAAGATGGGATAGTCCTTCTCAGCCACCCAGGGGGAAGAGAAAGAGATGGATGAAGTAGTAGGAATCTCCATACATTGTCTTTTATAGAAAGAGATGCTAAATTTTAAAACATCTCTTGAGTCCAGTTAATGTCTGATATGGTTTCTTTGCTAGATATAAAAGAAAAAGATAACTAGTAGAGACATTTGAAAATGCCCTCAGACAAGGGATCTGAACATAACAAAAGAAGGTGAGCTTTTACAAATATGACATTAAAAGTATTTAAAGGGATCTTCACTGGAGATATCTTGAACAATAGGATCTATGATTTACAGTACAGGACACATGGCAAGTGCATTTAACTGTTAAACTATTCTTTACCACTGACACAGAAACTGAAGCCAAGAAAAAAATACATTAGAGCTATGCTTATGCAGATTGATTGTATAGCTCAGAGAACCTAATATTTGAGGCTATTCCTTGATAACCAATTTGAATTCCAATTAATCTAAAAATATCAGCTCATGCTAAGAAGAGAGGTGGGAACTTGCAGAATTTGAATTTTTTGGCCTTTTGTAGCTGACAGAAGAAGGCCAAGAAAGAGAGAATGTTGGTTGAGATGAAAGTAAAAACAGTGATGTCTTTCTTAGATATCTCAGGCTCCACTTGAAGTTGCCTGGGACTATTGGATAAAGATGCTTAGATTTTACCAGCAAATTGTCAACCCTGAAAAAACTCTACCAAGGAAAAACAAAAACAAATTTGTGTTTATTACATGAACTGGTTTGATGTATTTGCTTCCAGTTGGAACACACAGAAAAAGTCTCAAAGGATCACTTAAGATTGCCTAGCAATGGATTGTCTCTCTAATTTGACGTCTAACATGAGACTGAAGGCAGAATCCCATTCCAAGTCTGAGTGAAATACAGTAGACCAAATGATGAATAAACCTTTTGAAATGAATCTCAAAATTACTACTGACAAGAGCGATGGCACAATTTCAATCACTTTTTTTCTCTCTCTCTTGCACGATGTGGCAGATGTTGTTAAAAAGGAGCATATTTTGTATTCCCTAAGACCACCATCTTAGAGTTACTGCAAAAGCTGCTGAAATTCTTCACTAACACACTAGAAGCATCATAAATGGGTGGTGCCCTGTTGGGGATGATGTAAAGCAGATATGAAGAGGAAGAGAATGAATTAATTACGGAAGAAGTAAAAGAAGGTAATTGAGGTTCCCTTTTTTAAGAGCAGAGTATCCAAGTTCTGCTCTAAATAGTTGTCAATGTCCTAAAAAATCAGAGTAAGTGTAGAAAACAATCCAAAGCAGGAGGAAATGCTTATCACATAGTGACATAGGCATGTAGTGCCAGAGGGCTAACAACATGTGCTACTGTGTGGTGCCAAATATTTTAGGAATTGTTTGTTTGTTTCTTTAATAAATATTGCAAACTGTTACTGATTTTCTGGGTTTAGTCTTACCCTGTCAAGTGTAGAGCATTTCGTGATTTTGGATGACAGAGATCCACTAAGTTCAACAGAATTGTTTACATACAATATCCATTTGGATTATGCAGTTCTACAACTCTTTCATATTCAGAATTATCTCTATCAATGCAAAACAAAGCCAACAATCTCTATTTTTGTATTCCAGTGTTGAACTGCTCCAAACTGATGAAACATATGTCGATAATTACCAATGGTAAGATTTAAGATTTTTAAGTCTACATTTTGTTCAACCTTACGTTATTTTTTTACGTTATTTTCAATTAACATTTTTTTCTTCTTAACCTCTTCTTTTACACCAGTGTATACCTTCTTGCCCAAAATTCAGATTCCTTCTGTAATAAAGTTAAGTATTCACAAGCTAGTTAAAACTGAAAAGTAGTTTATTCTACTTTCATTCAATGTTTTTGCTGTTTTTCAGTATTTCTGGCAGTATTACTGGCTAACACACCCCAAAAGAGTTCAGGGAATCCTATCAAAATAAAATGCCCTTTTTACATATGCCCTATGAAATTTAGCCCAACTAAAACAAATGAGAAAGTGAACTCATTTTTACCCCAAGTGAAGTTTCTCCTTTATATTAAGAATAAACCACGTATAAAGGAAATTTGTTCAGCTCTTTGGACAACATGAAAACTGAACTTTTCTTTTCTTTCATGTATGCGTAGCAAGATTTTCTGTTAGGTTTGATACTTGATCTACAATTTAACACTCTGGAATCTCATGGGCAACAAAGCTTGGCATTTCTGCTCCTTGAAAAGCAGCATTTAATATCAAGAGACACAGTGAGATATTTTAGTGCAATAAAAACTTTCTAAAATATTGGAAGTCCATCCATTCCTGAGAAAATTCAGATCATTTTAATGATGATCACGAGAAAGACTTTCATAACCCAAGAAACAAGCAGAGATCAGAAAAGTACACTTCTGAAAGTATGTCTTTTAATTTCACTGCAGTATTAAGGTATTATTAGCATTAAATAAAGTGTTGGATCCCCTTCCATTTCAAAGTCCTGTTTTTGATCCAAGATGCAGCCCAGCTACGGTTCAGTACCCAATCCAGAAACCTGGGTTCTCAGAGCGATAATTAGGCAAGGCAGGGCAGGGACAATATGGTCATACTGCTTGTATAGTAATTAACTCATGGATCTCTGCACCATAATCTGTTTTGTGGACTAAACATGTTTCTATGTGTTTCAACTACTGCCAAGCATCAAACTTGATTGTTTTCTTTATTTTAGGCATGAAAAATAAACGAATCTTAAATATCATTATCTTCATCTTACATTTAAGATAGAAGTCAGAAATTCAGTGAATAAATAAATAAGTAACAATGTGCAGGATTTAAATATTCAGAGAGCACCTAGAGCTCTCCTTGACTCTGCATCTGTCCTAAGCTGGAGAAATATGTAAAGTTAGTGCTCACCAATCCGCCAGGCTTTGAATTTCCTGGATTTTTGTAGCTGAACCTGATTTATTAATATATCTATTGTTTCCACTTTCCACTTATCTTTTTTGTTCCCTTTCATATTGCTGGTCTTCTGGAATGTATTTGAATCTCACTGGAGAGACCTATGTCATAGCTGCTATTTCTTGGTTTACATTTTTTTCTATTCATGTCAGTTAGCATGCCTTGGGAGTCACAAAAATATGCATTTTACAGTAAGTATTTCCAGCTACAGTAGTTAGCTGAATGCAATCAGTTAAGCTTTTTCACCCAAGAATAGGAAATCTGTGGCACATATACTTGTCTTAACATGTCTTTCTCTTCAGTGATGAAAGATTTTCTGAAGACCTAAGCTGATCAGGAGAAGCTGTGGAGACGGATCGGTCATGTGAGGTAGAAGTGCACATACCTTTTTCTGAAAAAAAAAAAAAAACTAGGCACATTTGTCTACAATGGATAGACACAACATAACTTGTTTTGCATAAAGACAATTGCCTGCGGCACCTAGGAAATACAAAGACACTTAAGAAGGTTTTACCTATACCCTGTCTTCATTACAATAAAACTCATTGTTCAGAAATATTAATGATGAACTATTCTGGCAAATTCTCTCACATATTCTTTGAGACTGATTCTAGTAAGCTGTAGATTTTTACAGACAGATTTTCTCTTTACTCAGCGTGTATGAGCAGTAACCCTTGTCTACACGTAAGTTTTCCTGGTATAGATTAACTGGTAGAAATATACCAGCAAGCCCTCTTAAGAATGGGTGTTTTGTTATAGCTTAGCTGAGTTTTCTTGCTCAGATTAAGCTTTTAAAGAAAATTCAAAGATTTGTCAGTATAACAGATGCAGATCTGTGAGGCGAAAAAGCCTATCCCTGTGTCTCACTGTTGTCACATTTAAGGATAGACAAGAGTCTAAACATTTGTAAAAACAGAAAGCCTAATAATTAGTGACTATTTCTGTTCTCAGATATGCCTGTGTAGTCTGAGTACTTACGCTCTGTACTGATACCTACAGCTGAGTCACATATTTTCATTTGCACATTATTACTGAAGAGCTGAAACAGCTAGAAATACCTTAAACATGTTTCCTTAATATATTTTAGGTCTTTTAAATTTTAGACTCAATTTGACTTCAAAGGACTCAGGCATGGACCTCACTCATGTTATTTTGTCACATAAAATGTAGGTAGGTCCAGAAGAAAAAATGTGTGCGTGCGTGTGCGTGCATGTGTGTGGGTAGATGTTTGCCTAGTACAGATATTTTTACATCTTGTGTAGTTAGGCAGATTAAAAGCTGTGAAAAATGAAGATCTCCCAGAAAGGGTAATTAGAGATTAAAACATGCTAACAATAGTATTCATACACACACTTACAACAGACTAGTTTAAAATCTTTCTACACAATCAGGTTCTAATCAATAACAGAATTACTTTTATGTGTGGAAAGATCTTGAAAGTTTCAGGTAACATCTGTACTAGCAAACTAAACAGTGCCAAGCCCTCTCTGCTAGTCAAGCACCACAGTTTGCCACATCTGTAAAATTAAGGTCCTGGCCTTCAACAGTAACTCTCTCCAGACTTCCCCTGGGAACGGCCACCACCCATACTAACTCCTGTATATCATCTGGGAATGCCTGGATGCTCATTGGAGTGGGTCAAAGTCATACCAGGGACTATGCTAGCAGAGTAGGGCTGAGTTTCAGTGCCTGGGAATGTTTCCAGGTACTCTTTAGCTCCAGAGCTCCAGAAGTTTGGATTCAGATGATACCTGGCTAAATCTTCTCTCAGATTTCCTCTTTTAGTGTGGTTTCTTTTCTACTTAAGGGAAAAAAAAAAGATTGCTTTAGTGCTAGAAGATAGGTACTGTTTTTTTTTTTTCAACAGGTTCATGTTAGCATGTTAGCATCTGTGAATTCTGTTTTCTCCAGAGGGAAGAGAGGTGAATAATAAAACAAAGTTATGCAATAGAATATTTTTTAAAGAAATGTAATATTTTTAAAGCCTTGAGATCATATAATGAAAGAATGAATGTTTTCACTCACATTTTTCACTGCATGCACTTGCTGAAAATTATAACAGTATACATGTATATACATATTATATATGCTTACAAGTATTCCTCTCTTGTTTTAGGTACTAGCAGCAGTGCTCTAGCAGTGCTCAATATAGTCCTAGTGTTTTAGGATTATATTGAGAAGAATTGTTGTCATCATTGTTGTCATTGTTTTTGTTCTTGTCAGTAAGAAATGTTAGGAATATTTTTCCTTCAGTTTTGTAGCTTCTTCCCTTCCACTCTGCTTTCATAGGAAAATCAAAGCATAAGACAATTCCAGTGTTGGTTATTTAGAAATGACTGATATGTTCTCAAGTGACTGGTAATGTAGTTCTGAGAGGAAAAAGAGGGAATGTAAAATGACCTATCCAAGCCAGAGGAGGACTCTTTAGCCATGTTGCTGAGTGTAAGGAAAAATAAACTACTTGCATATCATAGAAATCTCTAAGCTGTTAAAACAGAGTGGTTGTGGCCAAAGTATTTACTAGGAAGGAAATGCTAGCATTTACTAGCATTGACGAGAAATTGTTTAAGGATGCTAGACATGCTAGTTAGTTAATCCAAACCAAGCGATAGGATTATCAATGATAAAATAAAAATAATAAAATTTAAAAAAACACAGAACTCTTGTCAAGAGTCAAGAAAACAAACTTGTTCTTTGTGAACGGTATGAAGTATTGTCCAGCATTTCTTGTATAATAACATGATTTATTTCTATTTCTAAAATAAATCTTATTTTATTGTATGAAAATGCCTAAAAAGCAGATAAAAACAAGTTAAGAACTTGACCTGCTTGATTAGCACCCCTACCGATGATGCTGGCAACTTATATTTGGACTACATTTTCTTCAACCGATTAAAGTTAAAAGTGACAGGCCTTAATGAAGAGATGAACATCCTTCTGCATTGAATTATCTGCCTGAGCCACGTTAAGCCTTAGAACTGTTTACCATAGCTAAATCTACAGCATGCTAAGCAGTAAGATGCTGGCACAGTGTTCACAGTCTGGTATGAACACTAGGAAGCCATAGTAATATTGGTCAGTTCTTCATAACTTCATTTCCCAAATGTTCATAATTAAACAGTTTTTATTTAAGTAATCAGCATGAAATCCTTAGCTTTGTTTTTGCAACCGGTATTGTGTTTATGGAGCCAAATATTGAAAACTTTGATACTGAATACCTTGTATGTGTTAATTTTGGCAAACTCTAAAGATTCTGTAGATGCCTTGCTATGTTACCACCACCCACTCTTCAACCCCCTGGCCATCAGTCACTCCAAACCACTGAGACATGTTTCTCTTTTAATACTTTCTTACAGTATTTCTCATGAAAATCACAGGGAATCGTGTGTGATTTCAGCAGAGTGAAACTTGATCTCAAAGTGTCTGTAGGACCAGAAGTTTTTAAAGAAAACATTTCTTAAATCTTGTGTTCACTGCTGCTTCAGCAGGCCAATTAGACTTGATGGGAATTTTAGAAAGCTGTCGCCAGGCATTGCAGCAGGAATAGCAAACAAGGCCCAAAGCAAATAAACGAATGGGTAAAATGTGGTCATCCTCAGAATCTCCTTGCTGATGACCTTCTCATCCTTGCAAAGGGATGGTGGGGAAGGGACTCCAGGTTAATTAGGTTTGACATTAGTTAACAGCAGCAATTACTAGAGAGTAATTAATCAGGGAAAGTCTCCAAACAGGAGGAGAATAAATAAACGGGCAGTAACATTCTGATCCATTTACCCCCTTAGATAAGGATGTGCCCCAGGTGTCAGGCTGAGGTGGGACTAATCTGTCTTGCTAAATTTCTTCATGGAACCTGGGTGACTCTTCACACATCCATCTTCCTTTCCATGGAGACAAACAAGCTTTTGCCAAGACACTAGCAGCCCAGTTGCTATAAAACCTCAGGACAAAAAAACATTAAAATTCCTTGGATTCCCCTACTTCTTTTGTCAACCCCTTTTTTCTTAGGAGCTCTTCAACAAAGCTTTAGTAATATGAGCAAAATCAACTTTCTTTTTTCGTTAGGTTGGAATCATTTACATATTGCATCAGTGATGGTTTCTGGATTCACACCCAGCAGTTTTTAATAGCAGCCGATAATAAAGAACTTTAACTACCTAATGCTGGCCAATGGAATCGCCAGTTATGTGGCATGTCCTGAAAACCTGCAGTGAGCACCACTGATTAATTTAGCAATCAGCTATGGCTTTGCCACAAGCACTGAGTATAGTTAACATCACCCCGAGGGCAGAGTGCTAGACTGTGATTCAGCTGTAATATAGTCCCAGGTTCCCTCATGCAAACCTACACTAGCCCTGCACCTGGCACAAGTCATTCCCACTCCCACGTGCCAGTTCATGTTGGCTGGTGCTGCATGGAGAACAGATCCAAAGCTCTGAGGGATCCCACCTACGCGGACCAGGATTAACACTGCAGTGGGTGCTCTCTCTCCATTCAGAGAGCTAATAGATATGAATACTCCTTAGACAGGAGAAATAGAGCATTTGCTACCCATTTCTGCCTTGGCTGGGCATGAACTGATTTCCTATCCATCCAGCTTATAAGGAAGATTTTGCCCACGGTATATTGCAGAATGCCAAAGGGATGAAGAGAGAAGAGTAAGCTTGTACAATATTAAAGGCATAATCTTCATAGAAGGACATATTCCACTGAGTTACTTTACTCAGAAAGTCAGACGTTCTACTGCTAAAATATCTGTAAAGATGTTGGGATTGTTTCCATGCAAATGTCTACATCTTTCCCATAAAAAGACCCTGAACTATTAAAACCAAACAAAAACGCTGCTATATTAGTCTGTATACAGCTTTGATGAAATTTTCTGTACATATCACATTCTTTTCAATGTGGATAGGTTTAAATAACTCTAATGCAATAACCTCTCTTAAATAACTACAGAAAATCACAATTAAATAAATACTGCTTGGTAGTTCAGCTTTTACTTAGGATGGTTGATTCCAAATTTTTTACTGAAAGAAGTAAATTTATAAAACTTTACAGAAGTAGTTAAGCTACTATGAAAAGGAAAAAAAAAAAGGAAGAGAGGACTTAGCCCAAAATAAACATAGAAGACCAAGTTATGAAAATGAAGAGTAATACGTCTAAATCATTGCACTGCTTTGTGATTTCTAATTAGCTTTGGTGCATGTTTTATACCACCAAATTAAAAATTAGCAATGCTTGCATGTGGAAAATGAGAACATTCATAGAAGTCTGTTGGTGAAAGCCTGGTTCCACTGAAGTCAAATGCAAAATTCCCATTAACCTAGGCAATGATGGAGTTTTTCTCTACACATGCAAACTCCCATTGACATTGAGAAGCAGGCCTGAAACTCCTATTAATCTTTCCTAATAATCTTTTCTTTTTAGAATGTTTTTCACCATCAGAAGCATATATTATATGCTGTATACACGGATATGAAAATGGTGTGCAAGACATGAAGACTCATTCAAGAGCTGGCTAGTGTGCACTAGGTCTGTGTAACTTGCTAAGGTATTTTCAAAATACTAGGTGGAACTCCTGCCAAAGACTGGAAGAGAGCAATGCAAGGGTTACTCATGTTTGAATAAGTACAGGCTTTGCTCTGTAAGCTGACAGGTCTTATTACCTGGCAGGTAGCAAAGATGGATCATGTTAAACCAAAAATGGGGACAAGATAGTTACAGCATCTAATGCTGCAAATAATCTAAGACACTATTCAAATTATTTAGGAACTGATGTTCTCTATCTCACTGGAAGGAAATGGAAAAATCAGAGCATTAAAGAGACATGTTTCAGGTTACATAAGTGAATGCATCTGTGACCATGGGCAAGTCACTTTTAAATTTTCTGTGCCTAAATTTCTCATTTCTAAAATGGACCAATAATATTGCTTGCTTAATGAGAAATTCAGATTATTAGAAAAACCACAACAGAGAAGTTTCCAGGACTGCAATAATAACAGCCATAAAAGTAGACTAGATGATAGTTTATTGTAGATGCAAAGTGGCATCATTGGGCTCTGTTACACATTGGTGGGAATGTGGGGGAGTGCAATGTAACGATAGTCCTGCTGTTTTTCAGAGCAGATCCTTGCATTTATACAGAGTTCTATCAAGAAAAAAAAGTTCTCAAAGAACTTCAAAGAGGCTTGGTCACAGCAAGGCGTGAATACGGCTGTCCTCCTCTTGGATTCCTGTCAATATATCAGCAGGATGCTGCCTTGCACAGAGAGATTTTACTGACTTCCATTCTACCAGGACAGGCATATCTGCACCACACTCTACTGCTAATGTTGACATGCTCTTCTGTTTAAGCACTGATGATCCGAGATTTTAGGTATAAAGAGCATTGTGAAACAGAGGACTTCAAGAATTCTTTGCTATACCTCTAGATATTGCAGAATATAGATTTTCATTTTATCTTTTTTGTAGTTAAAAAAAAGTCATTTTCTTACAGGAGTGAAAGCTGACACTAGATGCAAACGCAAGGCTTGGTTTGTTGTTATTTAAACTTCTTTAATCCTGACTACTCGTGCTTGTGGAGAAGGGAGGCATAGTTGGAGAGAAGCCATATTTTTTCAAATTGATTAAAAACACCTTCTGAACAGTAAATAACTTCAGGGGGCTGACCTCTGAATCAAGTGATACTCCAGAGTTCTGCAGTATAAAATAAGATTCCTTTCCCAGCATTTTTGAAGGCTGACTTGTCAAGTACTCTTTTTGACAAGTTTCCGGATTAAAGATCTGTTATTTGCTTCTTGTCAAACAAGTATGCTTCCAGTGGACTTTATAGGTTAAAAATATGCAAGGGAAACCAGCATATCTTTGCTCAGTGTGTGCGCAATTTAGTACCGTTTGATCACATATAGATAGCACTGGAGAAATTGCTGGCATTGTTTCGTGTCATCTCACAGAACAGCACAATAAATTTTACTGCAAGTTGGCAGCAGGAAGAGCTGCTGCAGGTCAGGGCTGAGGTGACTGGTGCTTTTACAAGGGATGAAGGAGCCACTCAAATGTAGCCAAGCTGCAGGAGTTGTAGTAAGCAGAGTAAGCTGGTTTGGCCCCAGCTGGTTATTTCTGAAGGTTTCAAAACCTGTAGTTAAAATGAGTTTATATTTTTCTTGATCTGGCTCCACAAATGGTGCCATCCACACTGAATACACAACACCTGTCAATGATCATTAAAATAAATAAATAACTCATAAAAGTTCAGAAAAGTAGACAGAAAAGCAAGAAAGACATACATGAACAATGCAAAAGGTATTTGATATGCAGACTCATGAGTTTATGCTATGAAAAGAGTTCACTCTGCAGGGATCACACTTGCTTGAAAGGCTTGGCTGCCTAAATGAGAATTCTGCAAATAAAAAATATTGTTATTTTCACAAATGTCCCTGGGCTGCGAGTGCTTACCTACTGTTAACCCAGCTGTCTACCCAGCTCTGCTTCTTCCTGCTTATTCTCAGCTGCACATAAACTGATATAAAAATTGTCCTCAAAGGAAATTTTTGATATTATTTCCCCTAACAATTAATGCATCATGTTTCTATCACCCTTTTTCCGTAAGATCTGAGTAATCAGTGTAGCTCAACTAACCTCCAGCAGAAGGTTTGTGGATGCCTTTGCATATCCCTGGAGGTATTCCTTTAGCAAACCTCCTGATGAAAACATCAGAACCACAAGTGTCTCCCATAGGTTACCAGATTCCATTGCAATTTACATCAAAAATACAAACATCATTAAATTAAAGTATTTTCTTCTAAACTGTTAATTGAAAGCTCCCAAGAGCTTTCAAGACATTGCAGAGAATCCAAATTTCAAAGTCAAAGCATATGAATTCTAGCCTAAGCACTTGAGTGTTGCAATAGATTCATTGCTTCTTATAAGAAATACTATTTCACAGAAATTAGAGAGTTTATGTGACCTTTTAACTGGGACTTAATAGTGCTTTTGTAAGTATTATGTCCTCTAAAAAAAGATGTAATACTTATTAATGGCCAGGCAGAAACATAAATTTGATATCAGCTTTTGTCTGTAAACCATGAAGCAAAAATGAATCATAAAGTCTTGAAGGCTTAAGGGCTATTTCATTATGTTATATTAGTTCTCCATGCCTGGTAGTGAAAGATAGCCTTTGCAGAGGAAAAAATAATCAAATATGAATTACACCTTTAATCATTATAAACTTATATTGAATAATATATGTCTTCCATCCATCCAAAGATACGTCATCCTTGTACTTGCCCCCTGTGTTGTTGATACTGGATATATTGTGTCCTTAGCATAAACAAGAGCTTCCCCAAGGTTATGATCAGCATCTTCTAACAGAGGTAACTAGACCACTTACAATAGACACTCTGAAAAAATGGTCAAACTACACTGGCTAACTTTACATTGAAGTAAATTTCCAACAGAGCAGAAATACCAGCTATGGGACAGCAACATTTTATACTACCATCGTCATTTTTTATGAACAGGTGGCCGTTCCAGAAGGTTTTAACAACTGTGATGGTTGTGTCCCATTATTGTGTTTAGTGTGACACAGGCTTTACATCTGGCCCCTTAGCAGTATACAAAAGACCATAATCCTTTAAGTTCAGTTACACAGACACTGGGTAGATCCGCTATGCCAAGAAGAGACTTCAGATAGCTCTTGACACCAAACTTACAGTTTGTATTATGAAAAGGAAGAAAAAAAAAACCAAAAAAAAATGAGTAAGATCTTCTGAAATATTTTTTCAAAGCTATATCAGAAATGTGGGAGTGACTTCTAGTTTTTCAATATCATAGTTTTAAGTGCATTTTCAGTTTTCTGAAAGATTAACATTAGCAATCTTCAAAAATGAAATTCTTAACAGAATGTTTTGAATTTTATTGTTCATTATTTTTTTTAAATCCAAATAGCTAATTTCATGATTTTTTTTTCTTTTTCCCTGAATTAAAATATTTAAGAACATTATTTTTGGAAAGCTTGTATTTTGATAAAAGCAGAGATTCTCTGTTTGTAAAAGAAAAATTACATGATATCTCCTATATGAAAACTTGAAAAACTAGTCAAAATTCTGACATGCTGAACAATTTAAAACTGCACTTCAGTAAAAAGGCAGTTGTCTTAGAAAATCTAATTAAATTATTTCTAATTTAGCCAGCTTTAATCTTCCCCTTTTTGAGCTAAAGATTATTTTGTTCTGTTTTGTAGTATAGACAATGTCATTCCTTAAGCCGTGATTCAGATGTATCAATGCTACAATAACTCAAATATAAAAAGGGCATTTGTAGAATGCAATGCTAATATGAGTGAGCTCTAATTTGACTGTGGAGAAAAGAATAATTTTTACACCTAGGAATATAGAATATTAATGTCTATCTCCATTTGTTTTGTTATGTACAAGGCCTGCTATTTACAGAAAAACACATTAAGTGGAGTTTATTCAGCAGATTTGTTCACTTTTCTGTTCTCAACCTGTGAGTGAATCAATTACTTTAAAAAAAATGAAAGGAAAAAAATACATTTTCTATAGTTGGTTTTAAAGACTAGAGGTTATTTGTGTAACCTTTGGGAAACTCACATGTTCAGGATGATCAGTCTGTTGTTTGGTGACCCTATTGCAAGGCATTAGCCCAAGGTCGGGTTGGGGAGGACCAGAAGGGCTACCAAAAGCACCAATGTGTTTTCGGTGGCCTGTGGGAGGCATTCAGATTGGCAGTCTTGCCTCTAAGGAACTGTTATGGTACAGTTTCTATCTGTATCTCAGTACAGATTTTCTACAGTTATTTTACTACTCTTAACAGCTAGGAAAAGAGAGTTAATCTTGGTGGGGGGGATTCACTTTGATATTTGGTTCCTCTCAGTTTTCATATTTCCTGAAGGTACAAGTCCTAAAGTCTAAAAGATTTTTTAGGAACTTGTTATAACAGTAGATATTGTATGCATAGTCTTGAAAGTGTGCTTTTTAATCTTTGTATGTTCAAACGCTTCTCTAGATAACCAAGTTGATGACGCAGGTGACACAACTTCTAACTGATATGTAGGCTCAAACTGTGCCATATTAAGACAACAAAACTGCCTGTCTCTAAGTTGCACAAAGTTTAACCTGTATAAAAATACATATGCTGAAATGATTTCTATAAATATAAGAGATTTTTGTACAGTAAAACTGAGATAATTTTGGTAATAAATAACTTTGCTATTTTAAGAACAGTGCAGAAAAACTGTTAGCATGCCTAACTCCACTATTCCTGAAGTCTCAGTAACATGAACATTGTAAACACTGTTGGCAAGGTAATTTCAGAAAAGTCTATAATACAAAATGGCATTTAAAAACAAATGGTTTTATTTAGAAAGCATCAAAATGAATAGCTTAGATCTTATCAGAATAATTATGCATTTTTCCTTTAAAAATAATATCACTAAAAGTCATGTCCTTCTGTAGAACATGTTGATTTCAGTGAATCAGCAATTTTCCTCATGAAAAACATTTCTGTGGGAAAATTTCCAAGCTCTAGCTGTGAACATTATGGATTTTGAGGTACTTGAACACACTATAACCAGAAGTATGTGAGATTATACATATGTACCTAAGGGATATACAATTTACTTGTATTTCTTTAACCAGGAGTTTGAGGTGAAAGAAGTATTTTTTTCTTTTTTTTTCTTTCTTTTTTTCTTTTTTCTTTTTATAATATTGGCTGAATTCATGTAAGTTATGCCCTTTTAACTGACTACCAGTATTTTTACAGACGTCTCCTTTCTAATATCTTGTACGGGCACATTTCAGAAGCCCTCAGGCTGCTATGCATTTATAAAAGTGTTAGTAAAATATTTGTTCACGTTTTCTGCTTTATGAGGTTGAGAATCATCTGTTCTCAGAGACACACACAAACACACATAGTCATGAGTTCGGTAGCAAATCTCTGAAAAAGTAAATGGGTTGAGGTGTATTACTATGAAAAAAAAATCAGTAATGACAAACTTTTCTTTAAAAACATCATCTTTACCTGAAAAAAAAAAAGCAATTAATTCAAGTATTTTTTTTCCTACATGTAGCTCAACCATCTGCAACAAGCACCACTATGCTCATTTTTTAAAGCCCACTAGATGCTCTGCACAGAGCAGCTAACAACTTTTGATCACTACCGAACTGGAAATACCTCAGCTTAACTCCCTCCCACCTCTCCAGGCCCACAAGCTCCATGGAGTCTTTATTTTCTCCCATTTTATAAATTCTTTAAACATAAAAATAGAAATGAGGAAACAAGTCTAAATATATGAGAACACAACTGGGAGGAGGGGTTTAAACAAGTTTTCGAGCCAGACACATGTTGCCACATGTTTCACATTACAAACCAGTGTATTGAGTGTAGACCACCACAACACACAGGTGGAAGTGTGAGTCTGGGAGCCATTGAAGTTTGAATACTGAGAATTTTCCCAGTGTATCACAATTACAGAAACATCTGTGCTAAATAACTTTGTGCTGATCTGCTGTGAAAATTTAGTGTTCAACAGACCTCAACATTTTCTAATTTCTTACTTGTTGTGGGGTGGTCTGGTGTAACATATTGTGGTCACTGGTTTCAGAGTCATGAAATGGTTTATTTTTCACACCTGCAGTTTGTGTGCGTGTGTGTTTATCAATTTAGAACTCTTTGTGTTTTCATGTTTAACTTCGAAGAGAAAGTGAAAGTTAATTCTGAAGAGTTACAGTTTAAAAAAATCTGGATCTGTGAGGGACAGATCCTGTGCTGGATTGAAGAGAGAGAGCAATGCACTTTTACATCAGCTGAAAATAATAATGTCACGTGTAGAAGCCAAAACATAGTTCCGAACTGATCAAACACTGACCGAAGGAGTGAATGTGTGACAAAGACCAAAGCTAACAGGTTTTAAAATTATAATAGCCCAGAAGTTGTAAAATATCATGAAATGACCAGAAAATAATCTGGTGCCAAACAAATTATTTTTAACTATGAAATAAATAGCACTAGCAGGACATCTCAGACTTCAAGAGAAGGTTCCACCTGGAATGAGGCAGAAATGTGAAGAAAGTTTCTTGGAGACTCAATATTGACAGAATCTGCTCTTGGGACAGTACAGAATATACAACTTCTTCTCATGTGATCTCTCCCACCCCAGGAACACTCTCAGCATAGCCTAGACTTGCTTTCATGCTCATTAAAAAGAGAACCTTTAATAAACTATTGAATTTGAGCAACAAATTTGTTAAGTCCTATCTGAATACTGGTGGTGACAGTGAAATTTGGCCTAGATTTGTCTCACTTGCCTTTAGTGGCTGAAGAGTTAGGTGCCTAGAGTGAACAGTCTCTCCAAACTTGCTGGAATGAGAAAAGCACCTCCAGAGAACAGTTTGTTCCATCACATAATCATCAAGAAGCGGGATACATCACCATCCAGGATGGCTTGTCCTTCTCCACTGACTGCAGGATGAACCTCGGTAACTAGTTTAAATAAGTTGCCTAACTTCTGGATGGTTAAAGTCAAGGCTAAAGAATTGAATCCTCAATAATTTTGATGGATCAGAATTCATAGCAGTGACAGGCTTCTCTGAAGCCCTGCTCCAGCTGTGCTTCAAAACAAATATCCGCATCATTAGAATACTAGTCTTTTACTGACAGGTGATTCGTAAATCCCACAATCTACCTTAAGGATTAGCTCTGCCCTTTCTTTCTGACATTCGCTAAAATTGTGCTCAATAATTTACCAAAAAATAAGAATAACTTTTTCTAAGATAAGTGGTGCTGAGAACATATCTGCGGCAAGATCAAATCATTAGGCTTGCTTGGTTACATTCCTTTCAAAAGGGGGATCTGCTTATTTACATTGTATATGTAATTATATATTCAGTCAAATCCAATCCAGATGTCAATAAATGTCCAGATGTTGAATAAAGCAAAAAAAAAAAAAAGGGTAGGAAAAAGGGTAGGTAGCAGAAGTGGAAAATTCTTTGGGTGGTAGGTGAATAAAATGCATTATAATCTTACATAATGAACTGTCAGCTGAAAGAAAGCTGGGATTTCAGGTAGATCATGTGTCAAAAGTAATATTTTGGAATAAGATTAAAGCTAAAGCTAAAATTACAAAATACTAAAATAAATATGTAAAAAAAAAAAAAAATAACAAGAATCATAGAATGTTTGAGATCTGGAGCCTCTGGAGATCATCTAGTCCAAACCTCACGTTTAAGCAGGCTTTCCTAGAGAGCATTGCCCAGGATCATGTCCACATCACTTTTGAATATCTCCTAGCACAGAGAATCCACAACCTCTCTGTGCAGCTTGTGCCAGTGTTCAGTCACCCTCACCGCAAAGAACATTTTTGTCATGTTCAGGCGGAACTTACTGTTTCGGCTTGTGGCCACTGCCTTTTCTCCTACTGCTGTGCACCACTGAGAAGAGTATAGTCCCATCCTCTCTACACCTTCCCTTCAGATACTAATACTCACTGAGAAGGACGACCACCTGCCCCAGTCTTCTCCAGGGTAACTAGCTGCAGCTCTCTTAGTCTTAGGAGAGTTACTCCAGTTCTGTAATCATCTTAGTAGCCCTTTTCTGAACTCACTCCAGTAGCAACTCATCTGCCTTGTACTGCAGAGCCCAGAAGTGAACATTCCAGATGTGAATAGCAGAAGGACCACCTCCCTTGACCTACTGTCAACACTCTGCTTAATGCACCCCAGGATACCCTTGGCCAACGTACCCTTGGCACATTGTTTACTCAGAGTCAACTTGTCCATCAGGAGCCCCATCTAGGTCCATTTCTGCAGAGCTTTTCTACCACAGGTGAGTCCCCAGCCTGTATTAGTGCATGGGGTTATTCCCCTGTAGACATAGGACTTAGCACCTCCTTTTACTAAACCTCATGAGGTTCCTCTCTGCCCATCTCTCCAGCCTACCCAGGCCCTTCTGAATGGCAGCACAGTCCTATGGTACATCAGCCATTCCTCGCAGTTTGGTGTCCTCAACAAACCTGATGGAGATGTACTCTGTCCCTTTATCAAGGACTCTGATGAATAAATTGAACATGACTGGACACAAAGATGGAATACAGTGATATTCTAGTGCTACAGTGCTAGTACTACAGTCCTGTATACTGGTTAGTTACTAGACTTTGCACCATGGATCACGACCCTTTGAGTTCTGCTATTCAGCCAATTCTCAGTCCATGTCGCTGCCCATTCATATAGCTCACACTAGACTTACTGAAATCAAGATAGAGAATATCTACTGCTCACCTCTTATTTATGCAGTCATGCCACCATAGAAGACTATTCATCCTTGGTGAATACTGACTATTCCTGATCACCTTCTTATCTTTCACATGCTAAAGATGACATCCAAGATGAGCTGTTCCATCACCTTTCCAGAGATGGAGGCGAGGTTGACTGGCCTGTAGTTTCCTGGGTCTTCTTTCTTGCCCTTTATGAAGTTTGGAGTGGCATTGCCTTTTTTTTTTTTTTCAGTCCTCAGACAACTCTCCTGATCACCATATCCTTTTAAAGATGTCAGAGAACGCCCTAGCAATGGCATCATCCAGTTCCCTTAGCATTTGTGGGTTTCTCCCATAAGGGTCCATGGATATTTGCTTAAATGATCTCTAACTCAATCCTTTTTCATCAAGGGAAAGCTTCTCTTTCTTCAGACTTCCTCCCTGATCTCCAGGCTCTGGGATTCCTGAGGTTGGTCTTACCAGTAAGAACTGAAGCAAAGAAGACATTGAATATCTCTGCCTTCTCTTGTTGTCTATCACCAGGGCCCCTTCCCATTTAGTGGTGTTCCCACATTTCCTCTAGTCTTCCTTTTGTTGCTGATGCATTTAAAGAAGTCCTTCTTGCTGTACTTGACATCCCTTGTCAGATTTAACTCCTTGGCTTTCTTCATTGCATCCCTGCTTACTCTAATAATGTTCCTATTATACTGTCAATTGGCCTGTCCCCACTTCCACCTTCTGTATAATTCTTTCTTCTATTTAAATTTTGCCAGGAGCACCTTGTTAACCCATGCATGTCTACTGCCACCCTTGCTTGACTTCTTGCTCATTGAGATGCACCACTCGAGCTTGTAGGCAGTGATCCTTAAACATCAATCAGTTCTCTTGGACCGTTCTTCCTTCTAGGGCCCGTGGGATACTTTCAAGATGGTCACTAAAGAGGCCAAATTTAACTATCCTGAAATCCAAGGTTGTGATCCTGTTTTTTGATTGTTTGTTTGTTTGTTTTCCTGCTTCCTCTTCAGAGGATCTTGAACTAAACCATGTCATGGTCATTGCAGTCAGGGCTGCCCAAGCTTTTACATATCCAGACAGTCCTTCTTTGTTTGTTTGTACAGGTCCAGCAACATATTTCTCATTGCATCCTCTATCACCTGTGTCAGAGTGTTCTCTTGAAATGTCTGGATTGCTTGTGCTTTTCTGTGTTACCCCATCAGCATGAGTCTTGTCAGGGATGAGTTTTAGTAAAGCTGGATTTACTAAAGCTGAGTATCAAAATTTTGCTTATCTTATGAACTTTGTGAGGGCAAACCTTCTGTTTAACACAAATTTCGACATGGGTTCATCAAGGAGAAATTATGCTTGACTAACCTGATAGCCTTCTATGATGGAATGACTGGTGGGGTAGGTGAGAGGAGAGTGATGTATGTCATCTATCTGGATTTCACCAAGGCTTTTGACACTGTCCCTCACATCATCCTCCTGGATAAGCTCTGGAAGTGTGGGATAGATGAGTGGATGCTGAGGTGGATTAACAACTGGCTAAACAGTAGAGTCCAGAGGGTGGTGATCAGCTGTGCAGAGTCCAGCTGGAGGCCTGTAGTTAGTGGTATCTCCCAGAGGTCAGTCCTTGGTCCAGTCCTGTGCAATTATTCATCAATGACCTGGATGAAGGCACAGAGTGCTCCCTCAGCAAGTTTGCAGATGATACAAAGCTGGGAGGAGT
>JAUBNY010001194.1:1059182-1117469 GCA_032275445.1 Crypturellus soui
GAGCTGGGCCTGTTCAGCCTGGAGAAGAGAAGGCTGAGAGGGGACCTGATCAGTGTCTATAAGTGCCTCAAGGGAGGGAGTGAAGAGGATGGGGCTGGCCTCTTTTCACTGATGGCCACTGACAGAACTAGAGGTAATGGCTACAAACTGAAACACCAAAAGTTCCACAGGAACTTAAGGAAAATTTTAACAGTGAGGGTGACAGAGCACTGGAACAGGCTGCCCAGAGAGGCTATGGAGTCTCCTTCTCTGGAGATCTTCAAAACGCGCTTCTACATTGTCCTGTCCACGTGCTCTATGTGACCCTGCGTGTGCAGGGGGGTTGGACTAGGTGATCTCTAGAGGCTCTTTCCAGCCTTAACGATTCTATGATTTTATGCTTCTATGATATATCATCTGCTTACTGCGTGACAGTTCACAGCTACAAACAAACAATCTACTGCAAAGCAGAACTCAGTTTCCAAAAGCTCACATTTTGATCAAAACATATTCAATATTTACGAAATTACTTCCTCTCAAAATAAGGTCTTTCCAAGGCCAGATGGACCTGCTTGTGAAAATGACCACAATCCTAGTTTTCCTGCTGATATTTTGCTATTTATACTAACAAAGTGTTTGTCTCTTCATCCTTCTCCTGAAGCTATTTTAATGAAAGCTGTGCATAAAAGACAGATTTTTTTAGTTATTCTTTTTATGGGAAAAATAATGGATTTGTGGGATTGTTTTGAGTTTTTTGTTGTTGTTTTGTAATTTTTTTTTTTCATTCTCAAGAATTGCTGGAACATTTTTACATAGATTTTTGCCAAAATCTCTTTCAGACAGAAACTATGAATATGAACTCTGGCCATGAATAATGATCAATGAAGAAAATTATGAGAGAACTAAAAAGAGGATAGAATGGAAGAGTTATGCAATTTTAATTATATTTGCCATTGGTCTTCCAGCTATCAGCATCACTAAGGAAAAGTAAATTATGATTCCTTTTAATATTGTTTTCTATTGTTGCTTCACATGATTCTTGTTTGGCTCAATGAAATAAAAAGTAAATACATAAGAAAGAGTTTGTGTTTGAAATGTTCATAATTTCAAACCAGCCTACGACTAACTCAATATATACCCAACAGAGAAATTATTTGATATATACAGTCTTTAGCTTCAGAACATTCATTTGGATATTTGGGTATATCCATATGTATTCTGAAAATGTTCAGAAGGGATTCTTAGGATGTAATACACAAAAGTTAACTTAATAATGGATTGAATGAATCATAGTAGGAAAATACACAGAGGACAGATGAAGTCTAACTGTGCTTTAGGCCTAACACTTTACTGATTGTTTTCTTATGCAATTTAAAAGATTAACTCAAACAAAAAATCAACATGAAATTAGCATTCTAAGATGAAAAATCAGAACAAAATATGAGAAAAACAAAATTATTTAAGTGAAATGGGAGGGGAAAAAAAGTCTATTTTTGTGTGTCTTCATGTATGTTGGTGAAAAAACAAGATCAAAATACAAGTTTTCATAGCCACACCCTGAATGGATTGTATGCTTATTTCTTATCTGGTTTCAGGGACAGCATGCAATTTGACTTATGAAGGGTAATGTAGATCTCATTCTCAAGGTAACTAAGGATCAGCAGGATTGCTATGGTACAAAGACCCAGTTTCACACTGAGGAGAAATACCTGAAGCCCTGAGAGAGAGACACTCATGCAACCTTCCCTGACAAAGTATGATTCACATCCACACAGCCAAGCTTGTCTCCTCCCCATATCATCATAGCCATATCTATATTGTTTCGGTAGCTCCCCAGACTTTGCCAGGAATTGCCAAGGGGCCAAAAGCATGTCAAGGACCGCATTAGCAGTTTAATGGCAATTGCATGCGAGTGCGCTGCCTATGTCCTGTTTCATTTAGCAGCAATGACACAGCCATGAGGAACTGATCAGAAGAGCAGTGGTGGAAGAAGACTTGCACAGAGAAATTCAACACTATGACTGTAAAGGCAACTAATGTCTTTAAGTTTTTGCTATTTAGAGTAAAGAGCTACTTCCAAGGCAAAGATGTGCATATTTCAACAGAAGATCAAGTCTCACCAAGGGTTGCCAGAGTTCTTACTGTCTAATAAAGAGTCAGCAAATTTATGTTGTAGTAAAAACAATTGGGAGTAAAATTCCTTTAAAAAAATATTCCATTCATCTGACTACAAAGAGAGTATCAATAAATACAGTATTGAGAAACAGAGCAGCTTAGCAGGCTTTTAAGTAGTCTCTACATTCTCACTGCTTCCTTACTGCTGCTCCCACATAAGCGCACACACACACAGTTGCATACTCTTCATCGTGCTGCTTAAAGCAAACAGTGGATATGACAGGCAAACATTATAAGCACAGATGTGTCCATTATAACCAGCATGAACTATGCTCATGAGGAGCGCTGTCACTTCTGAAAATCCAAGTGTCTCTGGCTGCGAAAAAAGCAGTGGGGAGTGAGAACAAAAGAAAGAGATGTTGTGATTAAGGCAGGACTAATCATTCATTAACAATATCCAAGGACTGTCTCTCCAGCTTAGAAGTTAAGGATTTATTTCAAAATTACCTTTTGGCTTTTTTTTTTTTGTTAATGTTCATTTCTTTTCTCTGTCTTTTGAAAACAATTTTTAGCTTCCTCTCCTGCCCTTCTGTCTGATGGCTCCTAAAATATGAAGCAAATGAAAACACAGATCCAGTGAAAACAACTTTTTTTCCTCTCTCATCTCTTTTTCAAATCTCTCTCTGATGTATCATCTCTAAAGAGACGATAGAGTAGAGGCAGCACTCCCTGTTTCAAGCGTGGCCCCTCTCATGTCCAGCTTCACAACCTTCAAAGCTGGTACTGGAGTAAGCTTGTCTCGACGAATAGCACAGACCTAGGCAGATCTCACAGCTCAAGTCTGGAAGTAGTTTATCTGCACATACTCAGCATCTAAAAGTTACTGAAGTCTGCTTAAAGGAAGGGAGCTTGGTTTTACTCTAGAGCCATAGATCCTATTTAGAAAGAGTCCATAACTATACTGCCTCAGGCTGAACTAAATCAAGCTGAGATTTAATCTTTACAGTAAAATCTGACTTCTGAGCAACCACAGTAATCAAGTTGTCCTATAAATTCCTACACTGCACAGTCTATGCCATTATATCAACTGCACTTATACCAATAACCTGGATGGCACCAGGGCTTGTTTGCTGGCCTCACATCAACTAGGAGACTCTCAGCATGTCCATACTGTTAGAGCCCAATTTTAATCCCCAGCACAAGAAAGTCATTGATAAACTAGAGTGGAACTGGAAAGGGTCACTGGGATGATCTGAGATTGAAGCATTTGAGTTATGAGAAAACCCTAAGGGAGCTGGTGTGGTTCAGCCTGGAGAAGAGATGGTTTGACCTAACAGCAGCCTGCTAGTGCCTATAAGGAGGTTATCAATAAGATGGAACCAGGATCTCAATGATAGGAGGGTAATAGTCGTAGCACATAAATTAAAATAAGGTTCTGGCTTGGTAGAAGAAAAAAGTGTCTTCATTTTTAGGACAGTTAGGCTTTGGAACAGGTGGCCCAGAGAGACTGTTCAGTTTCTGTTCACAGAAGTTTACAAGACCAGTTTGGCTAAAGCCTTGAGTATCACAGAATGACTGAGGCTGGGAGCGACCTCTAGGCATCATCTAATTTAAACCTCCTGCTCAAGCAGGGACACCTAAAGCACACGGCACAGGGTTACATCCAGACTGGTTTTGAAGACCTCCACAGAGGGAGACTCCACAACCTCTCTGGGCAGCCTGTGACAGTGCCCTGTTTGTTACTCTCACAATAAAGAAGTTCTTCATGGAGATGAAACTTCCTCTATTTTAATTTGTACCCATTAGCCCTTGTCCTACCGCTGGCTACCACCAAGAAGAGTTTGGCCCCATCCTCTTTACATTGTCCCCTCAGGTATTTGTACATATTGATTAGATTCCCCCATCTGAGCCCTGAGCTGACCCTCAGGAAGTTGGACTAGAGACCTCCTCTATGACTTAAAACTTGGAAGTGTAAGTCACCCTGGGTTCTCGATAGGGAGGCATAGATGTCTCTAAAGGATTATTCAACTGACCTGACTCAAACCTCTAACCTGGGATGAGTTGACTTGCCTGTGAATGTGGTCATTTTAATCCATAAACAAAACCTAGGGAAAATAATTTAAACACAGACATCTGATATATAAATAGATACAATTTGATAGGATGCTTGTCAGTAGAAGACTAACTCCTTTTTTGCCTGCTAAGATTCAATTTTCCTCTCTAGTGACATTGTGCCAGGCTGCTCCTGAAGGGCAAAGGACAGTAGTAGAATACCTTGCACAGATAGCTGCTGCAAGATACTTGTCTATATTAGAAAATAAAATTGGAAGAATGTGCTGGCTAAAAGCAGTGTACCATAATTGTCCAAACTCTTTTAACTGTTAATACCTTCTTTGTCACAGTTATAACTCTTGCCAGATATCACTCTCAAACATAAAGCTCAGCACAGTTTGCAGACTATTTCCAGTGAGCAGTGCAAATATCTTATTCGGGATAAGATAGAAAGCCTAGCTGGGGGGTACAAGTCATGCTGTGCCAGGCAGGTGACAATCCCAGCTTCAGGCATTTCTGCTGCCCTAACCCTAGCCCGTGGACAGTCTTGAACAAAACTGGCAGGAGCATAATTCCTTCATGATCACCAAACTTCAGTTTATAAAATCTGTTTTATTTTCCTAATAACTAAATGACCTTCCTGTGCTAGCTTCATGACTGGAGATTAATACATTCTGGGATCACTGCCCAGCCAGTTCTGCCAACACAGGAGCCATTCCAGGAGACATGTTCCTTCAACTCCCTGGTTAGATTTCAGTATATTTCAATTTTCCATGTGTAGATTATAATTTTTTCCAGCCCATGGTCTTCTAGTAGCATACTAGGTCTATTGGAAAGTAGAATCAGCAGCAGTTTCCCATGCTAATTCATCTGCCACAGTGGCAGTACCTAAATGTCCACTTGAAATCTCTCAGGGTAAATAAATCTTCCTCCATTCCAGTGATTTATGCAGTAGCTTTTTCTTTGCATCATCCTACTTTAAATATTACACTAAGGTTGATTGTTAGAGAAAATCTCTGTAGTAAAATCCTACAGATCAGTAATCTGCATCAAAAACTAATCACAAATGTGAATAACACATCACTTTAAATCTGATCCTGCCCAATTCTTCATGTATTTTCAACCTGAGGTTCCTATGGGAATGCTCTCAAGTTATTTTACGACACTCCAGAACAAATTAATTGCAGACACAGGCAGCAAATCTACAAGCATTTCTCAGGCATGACTAGAGGCCACCCTCTCAACTGAGTGCAGGCTTTTAACCTCTGGAGAAACCACCTCACATCTTCACACAAGGAAAGCACTAAGTGGCTAGGAAATCTTTAGGCTTCACTGGAAATGACATAGATGGCTTTTTGAGCATCCTCCCCAACTAGTCTTCTATCCAGATGTCTTTTTAACAAATACAGTGGTACGTCCCATAATTTTTATTTTGGGGATGATAATGTCATAGAAATCTTGCAAATTTCGGCATTTATTCATCACCTCAGCGACCATTCACTTTGGTGATAGTAATGAAGTTAATTATACCTAAACTATTGATACCAGTTGTTCCCAAGTCATGGCATATGAACATTTAAACTGTGCTAGAATCCAAATCTCCCATGTTCAATGTCTTACAAGGACAGCACAAGTTCTTCACAGATCTCATGAGAAATGGTACCTCTGCAACCAAGGAGCTGTAACTTCCCACTCATTACCATGCATACAAACAAGATTAGAGCCGACCTTGAAACTGCCAGCTGGCACTAATACCCCATTTTGCAGTCTGTGAGCACAACTATTAGTCTTGGATCAACACTGGCACAGATGTGTGGTTGCATAAGGTAAGGTGCATGGGATGGGGACACTGGCACAAATCTGTGCAGCAGATGGGTGTTAGGATCCTGGGGTAGTTGGTCGTGCTAAGTGCAGAGAGCTAAATGAAGGAAGGCATGGAGGCTAGAGGCTTAAAGAGGGCTTGATAGGAAGATGATGAAGGCAAGGGGTGTGGAACTGGAGTCCTCGTGTGGAGAAGTTAGAGGGGATAGTTAGAGGTCAGTTAAGGAAGTTAGAGGAACTGCTCCTATGCTCCTGAAAAAAAAAAGAAAAGGAAAAAAAAAAACAGTTTGAGAAAACCCTTCTCTGTTTAGAAACCTTTCTCTGGAAAGATCCCACTGTTGTACACAGACCAGAGCTCCAATGATGCAAATGCTCAACTACAAATCTCAGAGTGACCTGCTGACAGCAGTGGGACTGGTTGCATAGGTGACATTAAACATGTGTGTCCAGTTTGGGTGCCACTGTGATATATAATAAATAATAAGAAGTATGAAAATAGACCAACCCTTTAGCGGCCATATCTCATCTGTATATGCAGACCAACAGTCATAAGTGCTATAAATATAGCTGAAATTATCCAATATGTATTGAATGTAGATATTCCAGGATGCCCATAAAACACATTGAAAAATGTGAACTGATTACATAAGCAGCTTTTTTAATGAATGAGGCCTATAGATTTTATAGTATTTCTCTCTCTAAAATCTTATAAAATATGTGGAAGTCTTAATTATAGCTGAAGATATCTGAACTATGTTGGCTTTTGATTTTATAATACAATATGTAATTCCTGTTGGCATAATAAACCAATAAGTTTAGTATTTGTTATAAATGAGTTTAAATTTATAAGTCTATCAAAATACCTCCTGGTTCCTGTTAATGTTTAGGAAACATTTCAGAAATATTTCAGGTTTCTGGCTGAAAGAATTGCCTTACTCTTTGCTGAGCTTCTGTTGGTCCAATGTCTTGAAGTAATCAAGAGTTATATGAATTATATGAGTAACATGCACGCAAACATTATGCATGAAGGTAGCAGAGATCCAGAAGGAAGTGAAGAAAAATAGGAACTAGTCTGTGCATATAAGGACTTCCTCCAGTAAAATGTTTGGATGTGAAAGGTCTGTCCTGGGCCGGTTATAAATCACATATTGTTTTGAAAGATATGAAATGGAAAGGCTGCCTTGCAAATAGCACCTGAAATGCCTGCAGCTCCTAGCCAGGAACTTTCCCTTTGGTAACAGATAGCCAGCTGATAAATTTGTACATTACCCCTGTCACATTCTCGATTTTGCTGCTTTTTGCTGAGACCACAACTCTTACTTTGGGTCATGGTCATAACAGAGCTCCTACAAAATGAGTTTCATTTCTTACCCTGAGAATGATGGATCCGGGCAGAATGTGCCATGGACCAGATGCTGCAGCTTGAAGATGGTTAAATGACTCCTTATTCTTTGGGTTTCTTCTCCTTATCATAGCTCCTGAAAAAAATATGAAGCTGTAAACAACTGAACCTCTCACAAGAAGGATAGTGAATTTGTTGAGGCTTGTTCCATACTATTATCTGTCTAAATATGTAAGATTAAGAAACAGACAATTCTATTGTTAGAACTCAAATTTAGAGCATATACTAGAACAGTCTGGTAATGTTATGCAACAGAAAACTAGTAAAATCTTCTTGTCAAAATATTAAATACACCAAAAAGGAGTTGCAGTAATTAGGTCGATCAACTAAAGCATGGTGCAAACCACAGTTTCTTGAATTTCTATCCCCAAGTCCACAGGAAAACATTAAAATGTTCCATGGTGGTTATTTTTTCTGCTTCTCAATAAAAAGATTTTAAAATAGGATGCATATAAAGTGTTTCACTTTCTAGCTTATGCTGGCTTTTGGCTGGCTACATATTTTCTGTTGAAAATGGTTCACACCATAATCTAAGGCATGTTAACTTAGGATACATGTCTACTAAGTCAACTGTTCAATATATACATTCAAGGCTTTTCATTCCCTAAAAGCTTGAGGAACATTGTGGATATTAGCTATTCAGAACTAAAACTAGGCAGCTTATAGTAGCATTTTCTCATTTCAGTTTCTGCAGGTCCAAACCACAATGATCCACAAGGGGATTAAAGCACATATTAATGAGCTTTTTTGTCCCTGTAGATTTCCCCCTCTAATTTAGCAGAATTTTATGTACCCCCTTTTTGACCCTAGAAGAGAGATTTTCTTCCATCTGGAATGATTGTTTCATGTTAATATGCTGGTTTGAATATAAAACATAGGAATGTTGGTTAGCACAAGACATAATGAATGCTCCAGGGCTTTTTTATTTTGAGTTTTGTTGTTGTTGTTTGTTTGTTTGTTTGTTTTTATCCTTAAAGAAACTCTTTAATCATTTGTTCAGGTTGGGAATGTAAGATTTCAGATGTTACTCATGCATAACTGATGCAAAATACAAATATTAGGCAATAATATTTGAACACTTAAACAAGCTGTCTGATTTAACACATTAACATCTTGGTAAAAACCTGTTTTATTTCCTGATATCTGTCATCTGAATTCAGTAAGACTTATTAAGTATTGAAGCCCTGTCTTAGAAGAGGGATCTGTGGCTATTGCTGTTACCACCATTATGAAAGTTAAACTGGACAAAGATTCCTGAAAAAAAAGTCAGAATTGGGCAAGCAGGTGATATTTTATTTAGGTCATTTGCCATGTTAGTTTCCATCTAAACTGACCAGTTAAAATGGATCAGTATCTCTGGACCATTTTTTCCAGCTGGAAGAAAATCCAGCTGGATATGGGTGCAGTTACCCATATGAATTTCCTTGTAAAGGCTTTGGTAGCTAAGTACATTTCTGAGGGCAGAATTTGGTTACAGAGTTCTCTCATTGAGAATTTCCGTTTGCTTCATTTTTTCTTCTTCCATATGTTCTACTTATTCTGAAGTACAAGTGTGTATTTGCTCTTGAACACATGAAAACTCAACAATCCCTAGGTCCACTGTATTCTTAACTAAGCAGTTCTGCTAGAATGAAAAGGAAAAAAATATCCATATGGTAAACACAAAACTGCTTAAGTAGATACCCATATATAGCAATACATATGGGCTAAATACTAACATATTTGTCAGAAACGCATAACAAGAATCCTTTTTCAGAGCCAAAGCCTCATAGGCAAAGGGCTGAATTTACCACAAGTTTCGCTATCTCAATTGTACATGAAGCACATTTATATTTTGGATATATCTGGATCATCATCCATCATGCATTCCATATGACACACAGTTCAATGGGGTTTACTTCACCTGGTTTCATGAAATGAGCCTTATTCTTCCTGCTATCATATAATAAGAACGTTTGCTACTGAATATTAAAATGTGCTGCAACATGTGGCAGGCATCTGGGCTGTGCTGCCATTGCACTTGACTCTCACACAACAAAGTGAGCCAGCTCGCCTTCCAAAATCAACCCTAGGCCTCTTCAAAATACATCTCATTTCAGAAACACAGGTGCAAAGCACCACACCTCAGCAAACACTGAACACATTATGAGCTTCAAAGATATTTTGTTTCCCTCCATTTTGCTTAGACATACCATGGAATAGTGCACATGAAGGAATCAGTTTTCACTCAGTCAGTTTTTATTCAGCTGGACTTTTTTCTTTTGTTTTCACTTACTCCTTTTCACTAGAATTTAAAATTATCATTAAAAATGCAGGTCACTGATTGTGAAAGGAAATTTCAAGACTCAGACACACAGTGTACAACTCCAAAACAGGTTTCCACCCATTAGCTGAGACATGATAATAGCTGTATATTCTTTAAACTCTACAATTCATTAACTTCCTCCTCAGTAAAAGAGTAAAAGTTTAAATTAATAAAACTTAGTTCACATTTTCAAAGGTTTAATTACACTCACAATCTGATTTTTTTGCAGCTTATATTCTTTTGGGGGAAAAAGAAAGAAAAATATAATTGAGGTCTCTCTCCTTTTGAACTGGAGGCTTCCTGAAGCATTTTAGTTAACCTTAACTAACCTACTCCAACTACTAATCCACACTGTCTCTCCCAAGCATCTATATGTTGGCAAATTCTAGCCTGTGGAGTATAGAAAGTGGAAACTTTTCTGCTTCTTTCAGTCTGCACCCACAGGAGATGTTTGTGCAAATGTCAAGGCTCTCATGTCCAAATACTGTCATGTGCTGCCTCAGTTTGCATGGCCTTGGATAATCATTTACATTTGCGCAATATAAGTTAAAAATTCAGGAACTGTACTCTGTCTGACAACATAAAGAGTGTGAAATTACATTTTCTTTAACAACATTTTAATATAGCAGGGAGTGTAAGAAGGTACTAATTTAAGTTCTCTCCTTCAACCAGCATCTAACATAATGGTGGTGATGTATACTTACTTCGTGCATGTGCAGTCACTGACTGAGGTGCAAGACTCTGAACCCACTTTGTGCAGAAGATGAACATTTGTCTTGTGTTACTTTTCAATGTTGTATTGCATGAGAAATGCTTTCCTCCATCAGATATTAATACATAAATGAAAAGGTATTCATAATTTATTCATCTTGTGTGAGGATGAAAACGATCATGAGAGAAACTCAAAACAGACTGGGAAATTTTGGAAGAAGTCTTTCAAAGGGAAAAGAAAACGCCAACACGCAAGATTTTCCCAAACACAGGTAATGGGTCGTTCACGTCTGCCATCTGCAGTGGATAACTTAGACCAGCAAACTGTTCATTTCTGCAGCATAACTGCAGCTGCAGTACTGTCACCTTAGTGTAAACCTATGTAACCTCTGTTACTGAAAAGAAAGGTGATGATGTGACTCTCTACAGACAAGAATAGGAGCCAGGTGTGTGAGCACTGGGTGCCACCAGGACTATTTCAATACCAAAGACTGAAGCATGTAGACCCATATGCAGAAATAAACATATCCTTTGAAATATTAATGAAAGAATTCCTGGCATTCACCACTCTACCTGGTTTTGCAAGGATTACAGCTGTGAGCCATGTCATAGGTGTTTCAGGCACGAAACATTTGTAACGCATCAAGATAGCACACTGCCATTGTTAAGTGAATGCAGTGACTCAAAAAAATCCAGACTGGAAAAGGCCTCATTTTTATTTACAATCTGGGCTCTTCCACCTTTCCTGCAGTATAAAAGGGCCTTAAAATGGATATAAGTAATCCCAACCAATCCCACTCTAAGGCACAATTACTCTGCTTTACTGTAAAAATGAAAGTTCAAGATATTAAGAATTATGTGTGCAAAGCACTTACTGAATTGCTAACATTTTTTCTTTGATGCCAACTGTTAAAGGCAAAGTACAGAATTACATCTTCATCATATCAAGTTCAACACAGGAAGAGTGTGTAAAACTATGATAAATCAGTGAAAGAAATACAGAGCAAGATCAAGATTCATATTATAGAAAAGAAGTTCTAAAACCACCTTAAAAGCAGAATGAGACAAAGAAGAAAAGAAATGCTCAAAATAACTATTTTAGCCTGAAGAAGCATCACATATTACTTTTAAGATAGTCTGAGGCTTTATCATATCTGATACCGTAATATCATATCTATGATAATATGATTACATAAAGGAATTGACTCATAAGTTATTCCTTTCCAAAGGGCTCTAAGTTTCTGCACACTTAGTGCTTGCAACACTGTTAGCATGAGAAGGCAGCATTTAGTGATTATTTCACTGTAACAGTTCACTTTGCAATTATGAAGCAGGCAGCATGGACATAACCAACCTTGTGTTGTGGGTGGGAGAGCTCGCCTCACAGGACATGAGTTGTGCTGCTTCTATTCAGGGCCAGGGACAGCCCCTCTTTCAGGATTAGGGATCTGTATTTTGACAAAAAGCAGCTAAGACACAGTGTGCAACAAACGTGACGTGACTCCTCTTGAAGCAAGCTAGCATTCATGTAGCACTCATTACTCATAGATAACATCCACAAAGGTAAAAAGGAATTTACACCTTGCAAATTCAAACCGCACTTTGCCCATATTGACCTGTTTCTTCAGACAAACTCTTACTTTCCTCCTCATCTATGAAGGTCTTATGTTCTTAAGGCTGAGATTTTACTGGATGCCCATTCATTACTTGAACCAATTGTGTTGAAGATCCAACATTGGCAAGTAATATAGAAGCCCAAAATTCATGAATGGGTTCCACAGTGAAAGTGATTAGATGATTAGATCCACAGTGAAATTCCTGCCGTGGTCACCTGGTGCAAGAAAGACACAAAAACCTGAATATTGAATGAACCAGGTCAGTGGTCAGTACATGGCCCCTGTAGATAGATTAAACCTACAATATGTCGCCTTGCTTCATCTCCATTTATAGTAGTGGGGAGAGGAATATTTCCTAACCTGTGAGTGGTTTTGAAATTAAACTCCTCAAAAAAAGGCTGATACAAGTGTGAGTATCTATGAGAGGTCATGGTTTAGATAGGACACCTCTATAGGTCCTTGTACAGTCACACAGCAGAGCAAGGAAGGGCATGATAATGCTTCACAGGGAAAATAATGCTGGTGTTGGAAACAGTTGATCCATGTAAGCACATTACTGCACCTGAGCTAATAATGATGCCACCTGAACTAATAGTGCCATGCTGAGGTGATTACATACTGAAGCTGGCAGAACTAGCTGAGTATCTTTACATTGTGTTTTGTAATCTATTTATGCTCACAGGTTGTCCTTCCTCAGAACAGTTATCCTCATGTAGCCAGCTACAGTCTTATACTAAGATACTTTATCTTTTGTTTCTCCAAGCAAGGAAGACACTATCTGCCTGCACTGCAAACACAGCTGCAGGTGGTGTCACCTATACTAGAGTAAATCAGAAATAACATCATTGGAGTGACCAAAGTAGGGCAGAGGAATAGGGGAAGTGAGATGTGAATTCAGCTCAGGAGTTCAGTTCCATTCATTTTTTTTTCTTGTCTCATCTGATGTGTACAGAGAGTGAATGATCCTTGGCAGCAGACCAGGATGAAGGATACCGAGATCAAAGGAGTGCAAGCACACCACTGTACTTTGCAGAATTGTATGTTTTTGGCACAGAAACATCTCTGATAAGCATTAAAAATATCTTTTTAATGGATATTTTACTCCCTTGACAGAGACTATTTAAGATTTGAAAGTGACACAAAAGTAATTTATCCTCACATGTAAAAATGCATTTTGCAGATAGAGAAATCATATTAATTTTTCTCATTCATGTAACACTCCAGAAACTAATCTTAGGTTCCTCCCGGAATACTGTGGAAAGTAAAAACTAATTGACTTTGGTACAGGAAAGAAATGAATCTGCATTTGCTTTAATTTAAGTTTCTGCTTTCAGAGCAGCAAACCTAGGTCATATGCAAACAATTTGTTTTTTACTACAAATTCCACTTCATATTGTGCTTAATACGTTAACTTTCTTGATAACATATCTGTTATTATTCTATTTAATGGCTCACTCTACTATCTGTTATGTTAACGCTTTTAATTTCTCAGATCATGCAGCATACAGATCATAATGTGGTCATAGTTGCATGAAAATGATCTTATATTGATATGGGGTCTTTCAAAAAGAAGAATCATAGAGCAGATTCATAAACTATCTTATGTGATATACAGAACAATCATTTATAAACAATGGTTTAGGGCAAATGTAATTATGGGTCTGTTATACCTTTGTATACATATTTCCAAACGTACTTTTTTTTAACTGAAAGTGTATTGAAAATCTATCACAATATTGGCCATTTAATCCTTATTTTTCTTGCTAATTTAGACTTTTCCTTACTACTTCACTTTGAGCTTTTTGCTGATTAACCCTAGTAAGAAGAATCCTGGTAAGAATTCTGAGACATGGAAAACTAGCGAGAAAATGCAAAATAAGGAAGTCCAGAAGTGAAGACTACAGGACAGAACATTGCGTGATTTCTTTGCAATTTTTCATTGCATCGGAAACAAAGTAGAGACTTGTCTTTGAAAACAGAAGACTCCTCAAAGGAAACAATCTGTAGTTCAGACATTAAAAATGCAGAAGGGTGTTAGAGTTAAATACTGAACATATGTCAAATATCAAGAACTATTTGGATAGCACTATGAATTACCTAAGTCTCTGTTTCTCTGTAATGTATTCTCTAATATTAAGATAGCCAAGAAAAAAGCATAAAACAGCATATTTTTACCATCTCAAGAAAGAACAGGTCTAGCATTCAAAGAAAAGAGGAGGCAACTTTGCTTAGAAGTCAGGCAAGCAACTCACGTTCAGTCTTATGTTCATTGGTATTTTGTCAAAATGAAGTATGTTCATGTGCCATGTCCCATGCTTTTGTTTGTTTTATTGACATGCTTAAGGACAGAACTTTTTTATTTTTACCAGGAAGCAAATCATATAAAATCACAGAATCACAGAATGGTTAAGGCTAAGAGGCACCTAGAGATAATCTAGTCTAGCTTCCCTCCCCCTTCAGGGAGAACACGTGTTCTTCCTGAAGTAAATAGAAAATATTTTGAGGACAATATTCCCCTTGGAAAATGTTAATGAAGACAAATATTTTTTCATCTAATAATTTCATCTAATTTTTCAATGTAAATCAGAAATAAAGTCAGAAAGTCAGAAATAAAGTAAAATTTGTTTTAAAAAATGTTGAAATGCAATTTCATTTTCTCAGAAAAATGAAATGTTCTGAAATGTTTTTCTGGGGCTCTGTCCAGTAATTCTCCTGCTGCCTGAAATAGTCCTCAGACCCCAGGATGAAGCTGCATCTTTTATTATAACTCCTTATTTCTCCTTCTTTTTGGATCACAGATTCCCATATGCCATCATCAAGAGAACCTAACTCCCTTTTCTTCCATCTTTCCACATAAAATGCTGGCTTTTTCTTTAAATAATAGATAAGGAAGTGCAGAAAAATATTATTAAATGTTGCTGAGGTAAGAAATGGGAGTTTTTTTATTATTTTTTATTACTTTTTATTACATTTAGAGTCTAAAGATGTGAAAGTACTAGTCTGGGAAACCTTTGCAGAACCAAGCAGTAAAGTCCTTTGGACCCGGTGAAGTCCATCAGAAACAACCAAAGTCACAACTATACTTTGGACTGCATTCTGTGAGAAAAATTAGTCCAGTAGCCAGACAGTTGGAGACAAATCACATACATCCCCTTACCTTTCCATTACTGATATCACTGAAATTGTATGGACTAGACTGATAAAGTCCTTGTCCACTCACTTCACGTACATCAGACTAAAGAAGCAAGCAGTGCTTTGTCCCGTCCCTTTAACTGCTGGCACAGGTTTGAATGTTGTGCCTGATGGTGGCATGTTGTGCTTTCCCAAGCAATACAGAATCACAGAATGGTTGAGGTTGGAAGGGACCTCTAGAGATCATCTAGTCCAATTCCCCCCTGCTCCAGCAGGGACACCCAGAACACATGGCACAGGGTGGCATCCAGGCGGGTTTGGAAGATCTCCAGAGAAGGAGACTCCACAACTTCTCTGGACAGCCTGTACTAGTCCTCTACCATCCTCACGGTAAAGAAATTCTTCCTCACATGGAGATGAAACTTCCTATGTTTTACTTTATACCCATTACCTCTTGTGCTGCCACTGGCCACCATCAAAAAGAGTTTAGCCCCATCTTCTTTCCATTCATCCCTCAGGTACTTATACATATTGCTCAGATCTCCTCTCAGTCTTCTCTAGGCTAAAAAGGCCCAGCTCGCTTAGTCTTTCCTCATACAATAGATGCTCTGTCACCCTCGCAGGAAAGAAGTTCTTCCTCATATGGAGATTAAACTCCCTATGTTTCAACTTACACCCATTACCCCTCGTCCTATCACCAGCCACCACGGAGAAGAGCCTGGCTCCATCCTCCCTACAATAACCACGCAGATACTTGAACATGTTGATCAAATCTCCTCTCAGACTTCTTTTCTCCAGGCTAAACAAGCCCAGCTCGCTTAGTCTTTCCTCATAAGATGGATGCTGCAGTCCCTTAATCATCTCCATGGCTCTCTGCTAGACCCTCTCTAGAAGCTCCACATCCCTCTTGTACTGGGGAGTCCAGAACTGTACCCAGTACTCCAAGTGTGGCCTCACCAGAGCTGAGCAGAGGGGCAGGATCCCCTCCCTCAACCTGCTGGCAACGCTCCTCCTCATGCAGGCCAGGATCCCATTGGCCTCCCTGGCCACCAGGGCATATTACTGACTCCAAGGAAAGTGGTCATTCTTTAGAGTAGAATATATAACAATGTAGATGTAGCCAAAGTCACCAGATGACCATTTTTGACCACAAATTTACAGGAGCTAAAAAACTCTTGATGCAGGACAGGATCCCATTGGCCTTCTTGGCCACGAGGACACATTGCTCACTCATGGTTAACTTGTTGTCAACCAGGACTCCCAAATCCCTCTCCATGGAGCTGCTTTCCAGGAGGTCAACCCCTAATCTATACTGGTGCCTGCGGTTATTCCTCCCCAGGTGCAGGACCCTGCACTTGTCCTTGTTGAACCTCATGAGGTTCCTCTCTGCTCAGTATTCCTGTCTAGGGCTCTCTGGATGGCAGCACAGCCCTTGGGAGTGTCAGCCACTCCACCCAGTTTGGTGTCATCTGCAAACTTGCTTAGGATGCACTCTGCGCCCTCATCCAAGTCATGGATGAACAAATTGAAGAGCATCGGGCCCAGTACTGACCTACTGACCCCTGTGGGACACCACTGGCCACAGGCCTCCAACCAGACTCGATCCCATTTATCACCACCCTCTGGGTTCTGCCATCCAGAAGAGTCTATTATTATCCCATGCCAAAAAAAGCCTCGGCTCTTCATATTTTTAGTTCTGGAGGTCCTCAGTTTAATCCCAAGTGTGTCAGGGAGCATGACTGCTGCCACATTAGTGTATTAATCTTCCACTCCTGAGGTCAAGGTCTTACATCATTCTTAATTAGTGAAAATAAGTGCCCTGGCTCTCTCATATCATAAGGATATAATTTCTTGCCCAGTAGGTTATGAGATATTCATATCCTAATTCATGTGCTGCATAAAATTATCAAAAATATAATTTAATTACACTTTTTTCCCTTAAGTTACATGGCTGCTTAAAATTAGTTACTCTTACTAATGACTTCAACAGCTATGAGTATTTCAATTTGATGCCAAAATGCCCTGAAATACAGTAAAAATTCATGGCAGTATGACTGAATGTCAGTAAAATCAAAAGGTTCTGTCACTAATATTGAATGAGGTCCATCTTAGATTCACAGAGCTTCAGAACATATGTGAAAAGCTCACTGACTTCCACAGCCTTTTGATGAGACTTGGACCTTTACTTCAACTCAAACTTTTGCTGAAGTGCTTTTCTGTGCAGAACTGTATTTATGCACATCCCTCAAGGGTCTGCTGAACCAGCAATTCTAACACTAATTAGTATCAGCATAAAACCCCTACCAAGACATGACACTCTCAAATTCAGCAAAGAATGGATAAAATTGCAGCATGCATTCTTTAAATATTTATACAGTACATCAAAACAAATGAAACTAGAGATTCCACTTCCAGCATGAGCTGCAACATTGCTAGAATGGGGTCTACTGTGTCATGCCACTTATTTTCATTTCTTTGATTTTCTTTATATGACTCTTCTGCTGAATTAATAATCAGGGACAAGGGACAGAGTCATACTGTTTTAACTCTTCAATATTCCTAAGAGAAAACAGACATCCAGCAAAGCAAGTTAGAGAGATCTTTAACTTTATGAATTATTTTGAGAGCATGAAAGTCACTTTCACGGATCAAGTATTGAAGATCACACTATTGAAAAGATGTAAGTATTTGTGATTATATTAAATTAAATTTGTGATTTACTATATATAAATTTGTGAAGTATAAAGTGTATACTTCAAAGAAAATCTCTAAGAAAAAGATCCTACACTTTAATATAAATTCCCATTTAGCTGATCAGTGTGTCTAACGAGTTGAAGAGTGTGTATATAGATTCTCCAGGGAGTCCCTACAGGAGAAAAAAAAAGAGGAAGAAAAAAAAGTTGCAATATTTAATAAGAATTATTTCTAAAGCTTCCACTTTTAAAATATGGTTTAACTTTTTTTCTCTATTTTGGTGTAAAATGAATGTAGTGGTGAATCAGTTCTAGTTATTCTCAGTGATTTTCAAGTAACTAGGACATTTACCTAATGTTTGGTGAAGTAAAAGAATAAAATGCAGAATAGCAAAGAGTATTCCTGCCAGACTGCTCTTTCACCAGCTGCTGATTAGTGTTTGCTCAGAACCCCAGATTCCCATCCAATGTTATGGTCTTCATGGACAAAGGGTTGTACACCCACAGGTTCTGGCTGATGTTATGCTTTTAACATAGATTTTTTTTCCCCATTGCTTACTTGACATACAATGTGGAATGGAAAAACTGGATCAAGATATGACTCCAAATATGAGGCTTGGTCTACAAAAAAAAAAAAAAAAGAAAGGACATAGTAACGTTAATATACAAAAGCCTGCTGCAAAGAAAAATTTACTCATGCAGCTCATAAACGACATGATATATTTTATGTCTGTATTAGAAAAGATTAATCATCCAGTATCTTTTGACAGCAAAACCAAATAGTTTCTTTAATTTTGCTGATACAGTTACAGTCTACATACGTGATCTATATTTGTGCTACACTGGAAATAAAATTTCAAAAACATCTCTCAGATGAACAGTATTTTCCCAATAAAAGTGTCCTGTGTAGTCCTGGGATCTCAGTTCATCAAGCAGCAAATTTAAAATCTCTAAACTCCCTGAGCTGGACTCAGTCCTGGTGTCAATCCAGTCAAACTGTGTTTGAACCTGTCCAAGAGCCTTGTGACCTTGCATGGAGTTTCTTTAAACCCTTGTTAACTTAGTCCGTTTATACAGCCAGAATTTCAGAGAATTTCAGCTTCCAGAAGCCTCCATATACAAACTCAGAGGTAAACTAAATCCACCAGAAGAAATTTTGTTTATGTATATGTTTCACTGATTTATTTATTAGTCTCAGAGTAGTAGTATGAAATTCTTTGCCTGCTACTGGGTTTTGTTAAAAGCTGACTGCTTGATCCAGGCTAACTGAAATTGCTGAGGCTCAGAGTCCATCCAGTGAACCTTCCTCAGTTCATTAGACTGATGGTCAATGGTCATTTATTTCTTTCCCCTGCTGTCTTTCCCTAGTGTTGTTACAGTACTGTTACAGTGACTTTACAGTCACCCTTCCTCTGACCATGTTCTGTGGGTGGGTCATGAAGAGTCCTTTGGCTCTCAGGTTCCTAAAGAAAATTCTGATTTGGCACCATTTTGCGTTCTTCTTTTAAATACAAACACTATCTCCCTTGCTTTGGCACTCTCCTTGTTTTTTCTGTTGCCTCTTCCCCTCCCTTCTTCACTACGTCTACATTCTCTCTCACTCAACTCCTCTTTAAAGAAAGCTAACACTGTTAGAGAAATCCATGTTTACATAGTGATTGTCTTAGCTTAGAGCAATGCTACTGGGAAATATCATAAATCAAAACACCTTTTTTTTTTCCTGAAGAATCATTAGATAGTCTCCATCATGTACATTCTAAAATTTTGATGTTCTTCACTCTTTTGAAAAATTCTTTCACCTCATCTCAATATTCCCATCTTTTCCAATAATGTAGACTGGTAATGAGGCTGCTTAAGGCTTTGCCTGACATTTGCACTGATTTTAGGGCAATTAATCTCCAACAGAGCTTTAGAATGACCTATGCCTTTTTTCTTTAATTAGGTATTAGACGGAGAGCACCTGATATCTGTATCTAAATCAGAAACATCATCATAGATGACATTGATCTCTTGAATGATACTACCGGCGGCCTTGCTCCTAACTGACAATGTGATGTGGCATGCGTCAAACCTGCTGTGGGATGCTCAAATACACTTTTTGATTCCTAAAGCCTCTGGATGTAAACAACGATGCAAATGAGCTTTGTCTATTTGTTACACAAAGGTCACAAAACAAGGCGACGTTTTGCACTTTCCCAGGCCTTCTGATGTGCACATGACCAGACAAAATTTGCTGTCTCTAAATTAGTGAAGAGTCAAATATTTTAGCCCTTATAGAAGGGAAACTTTACCTGATATAAATAAGGTTGAGTAGAGTTGCTGTTCTGCTGTTCTCTATGGCAATTTTGTTATTAATCTCAATAGTGCCTGGATTTTCCTCCTTGGTTAATGTAAATGAGGCCTGCAGAAAATTCTCTAAAAGGATCTAGATGTACTTGATCAATAACATAGAAGAAGAGTTTATTTGATGTTTTCAGTTATTTTTCTAACCTTCACGTTCATTTTCTAGGTTACAACTTCATGAAAAAAAGAGATCCATCCATATGCCTATGTTACTTTTTTAATATAGAATTTCCATATATTAACTTACAAATATAACTTTCCTGTGTTTTTGTTTGCTTATTTGTTTCCCACAGGAGCTACATCAACAACCTATGATGTTTTCTTTAGAGTTTACAGCCTTTCATCTACATTTGTTTTCAGTGACTTACAGGAGTTACAGGAGTAACTGATTGCTGCATGGTGATTTATGTAGAAAGGGAAGCATATTCATATTAAGCATATAATGAGGGCCATGGAACATGAGTTTACATTTTGCTGGCAGACACTGTGGCTTTGGCAATGGATTTTAAATGACCTTAACATTCATGTCTAAAACATATGTGATAACTAGCCTCAGCCCTCACCCTACCGTTGATCTTTTGAAACAGTGAACATAAGATAAAGATCTGTTGTGGTTCTCTTCTCAGTTCTCCGTAACATTTCATAAATAGGTCAGTTTTAGCATGTTTATATAAATTGATTCCCCTTCTGGGAATGTTGGGCTGTGATAAACAGTTCTTTCCAATTAGTTTGTTTTTTTTTAAATAGTTGGAGATTACTATTACAGCTAAAAATATTTTAAATATAAGTATCTTCTAAGTCAAGAAAATGCGTTCTGTTACTGACAGATGAACTGCAAATACCTACTCCTGTTCACTTTAAAATCAGTATTGCAATATCTATACATGTGCATATCTGTCTATATGTATACGTATCTATACATGTGTACATCATTGCACATCTATACATATCTATACAAGGAACTAGTCCCACAACACTGTGTGTGCTGCCACAAGTCATTTTGTCCGTAAGGGAGAAATAACTAGAGTCAATGTGAGTCTTTTAGTTAGTAATCCCTCTGCTTAGGCTGTAGGATCAGACTCTGTTTTGTCATATTTGCTTTAAAAGTCACTTTGTTGGCTTACAAATTCATATATTCCTTTAGATGACAGATGTCCTTTAAATTTTCATTAATAACCCATTTTATTTGATTTTGTTGTCAAGCCCATTTCTAGAAACAATTTGCATGGCAAGCCAGGTCCACTGATGAACCTGTTGAACTAATAACTTCCCTTTTCTGTGAAGAGTACTAGATGCATAAGAAGTTATAAGAAATAGCGATAAATCATCATGTGGGACAAAGAAGACTTATAGTTTTGGTTATTAGCACTCATCCTGATGATCATATCCATCCTGATGATCATATTTTTCTTTATATATTCAGAATTTAGAGAATGATGTCAAATCATCTGCCTTTGAGCTCCACTATTTCATATCACTGCAGTTTTAGAGAAGAGATAGAACCTCTTGGTGTTGGGCTTAGCTTTGCTTCTCTCTTTGTGGTGGATTGGATTTGACAACAGATGAAATCCCAAAGGCATGACAGTTTAGTTTTAGGCCCTACATGTAATGCACATGTTGTCAATTACAGTGATGTATGATGTCTTTCTAGGAAGGAGGTCCCTCTCTCCCACTGGGTGAATATGCTAGGCATAAAGTTTGAAAAGGCTATTAAATCTGGTCTCTGTCTGCCCTAAGAGCCCACATGAGAAGGGACCATCTTTCAAAGATTATTTTTACTCCCTAGAAACAAGAAATGCTCTTCAAATATGCTTTAGCAGTAATGCTTTCAAATTCCTGCAGAATGGAGAAAAAGTTCAGGAATTCAGATAGATAGGATTCAGATAGCTCAAAGATTCAGTGTCCACTAAGTAATGGACCTCAGATTTTGTTCCTTAGGGCCCTATGGTGACACTTCTGAGGGAAATGGAAAATGCTAAAACACCTTCTCAAGGAAGTGGTGTTTTATGCTGTTGGTTGAGCATTGGCTGAATGGCCTCAGTGAAAAAAAGAGGCAGACAAGAAAATTAATATTAGTGCTTATGTCAGTCTAGAAGCACTGTTGTATGCACAACATCTTCAGGGAATAAATCTGCCTAGGAAAAAGGAGGAGGCTGTGTTTTTTATACTCAAATTCTTCTGTCCTCTAAGAACAGAAGAAGAAAACTCCACTTAGTAGTAGTCAAGCATTTCCAGATCAACTATGTTGTATTATAACCACTAGGTCTTTTTTTTCCTTTAAAAGAATGACATACACCTTCTTTTCTATATTTAGTGTCATTAAAAGGTTTTCCCTGTTACTTCCTATTGCTTCTCGACACCTCCACTCCAACATATCACATTGGCCTCACCCACAGTCAAAAAAGATCATTTTCAAGGCCTTGCATCAGGCTTCCTTTTAGCATGAGACTATAAGAATCAGGATGATTGTCTTTCTAAGGAATATATTTGTAATACAACACTCATATTTCCCAGTTATAAGCAATGTCTTACAAATATCACAAGAAGTTAGAGTAACTGGATGACTAACACTACCTTTTCCTTTACAGCTTATAGGGGTTAAAACATTCTCATTGTATACAAAAACTTTAATTGTTCATTCTAACTCATACTCTTGCCAGCCTACACAGATATTGTGGCTACAGAACACCAATAAAACAGAAGGATTCATATTTACATATATCATAGATGAACACAGAAGCATATGTATATACAAAAATGTAAAAATTGTTATTGAAAATTCCATCAATATTAAAGCATTTTATCTTTTCTTTTCAAATTTTCTTTAGAACAAAAGTCTGGGTGTGGATATTGACTCAAAAAAAAAAAAAAAAAAAAAAGTCTGAAATATCCAGACTTAACTTTATACTCTTCAATGGGATCGTGATTTTTGCTTTTGAGTACACAAGTGTGAGACACTTGCGAAACACTTACTAATCTGTGTCTGGAAATACATGAAAAGCATAAGACATATGTATTCTGATTTGCTAACATAAGATGAGCAACGAGACATCATCTAGCTGGTTCATGAGCACAGTGAACTAAGCTTCACCACTACTGCCAACTCTGACTCTAAACATTACCCTTCTCCCTGCCAAAAGCCCCTTTTCCGCACGTCCCCAGCTTCACAAGAATAAGGGAAAGATGCAAACTATGCTTAAGTCCAACTGGAATCTAACCCAGTTGGAATATGAGAAGAGAATAAGCTGCCACCCACACACAGCTTGCAAACAGGAAATAAAATTCAATTGTTTTATTTATGTATATTTCTTTATAAGTATCTGTATCATCTATCAACAGAGCACGGGTGCTGGTGTGTTACAATGGGGAAAATATTTCAATTTATTTTGAAAATATATATCCTTTTGCCTGATTCATTAATTAATATCTTTAAACCTCAGTTTCCAAGAGTTTTACTGGCACATAGCATTCAGAGACACCAGATTTGAAGGTCATGTATGTGAGTATTCATGGAACACAGAATTGCAAAAATATTCCTTGGAATTACTACACCCACAACTAATCAGACACAAGGAATAGTGCCAGGCAGGCAGTCTAGCCAATGATAGTTTGAAAAGCAAATATTGGCTGTCCACAAACAATTTGTATAGCAGAGATCATCTATAAAATATAAACACTTTAATACTCTCAAAGAGCCAATATTTGTTCACTAATTTGACTAATGCTTAAAAAAAACATTCTGAATATATTTTTATTTTCTCAACTTCTGCCAAACTTTTGCTGCAGATTGCTTATCTAAGTTACAGAAGTAAACTCTAGGCCAAATAATGCATAGCTTCATACACTGTGCGTATAGACACATCACTTATAAGTAAGAAGAGTGGCCACATTGAACAAAGTTTTCCAATTCATCCTAGATCTCAAGTACTGTTGATGTTTGTACCTCTTCAGAATACAGTATGTAGAACACTGTCCTCAAGTGGGCAGATATGTGAGTGTCAATTTGTCTCTATAAGCTATATCTATGGCAAAAACTTTTAAAATAAAACAAACAAACAAAAAGGTTCCCGATTTGAAATATTATGAGGTGGCTTATACTATGAAGTGTCTGAAGACAGATCTTCTGTAAACAGCCGTGTTTCTTTGAGGAATGCCAGCAGATAAAAAGTCGTGCATGAATGCAACTAAAGAGCCATACTTTGCCTATCATATGTGAATACATGCAGAAATTGTTGATGTCACCAATGGTTATTTCAGGAATAGCATGTAATCTCAACAGGATTTGGTTACTCTTGCTCCTCACAGCAGCAATATTAAATAAAGATTTATTTCCAAAATAATTTACATTCATCTTTGTTTTATTTAATATTGCTGCTGTGAGGAGCAAAACTTTGATTTCTAAAACAATTTGTATCCAAGGCCCCAGTTAGCACATGGCTTAAGCACTTTATATCTTTCAGTGTGAGCATCTCAGTATATCTTTCAGTGTGACTGTATGCTGGCACATTAAGCTACATTATGTAAAACAAGCACACAAAGTAATGATAAGTTCAACAGCATAACTAGATTCACAGTCTCACAAAAGTGAATATATATTTATACGTGTGCCTAATATTTTTAATTGATACTTTTCTATTGGTTCAAAGAAAATCAATATTTTAGGACTTAGTTTGATCATTTATTAGTACCTGAACTGAACTGAAACACCAAAAGTTCCACAGGAACTTAAGGAAAAATTTCCTGACAGTGAGGGTGACAGAGCCCTGGCACAGGCTGCCCAGAGAGGTGGTGGAGTCTCCTTCTCTGGAGATCTTCCAAACCCGCCTGGGTGCCACCCTGTGCCACGTGCTCTAGGTGGCCCAGCGTGTGCAGAGGGGTTGGACTAGATGATCTCTAGAGGTCCCTTCCAACCTTAGGCATTCTGTGATTCTATGAAGCTCAATTGGGTATATTTTGACCATGGCTACGTAACAGCCTGTTGTGTAGATGTTTTCTTCTTTACTTTCCTTGTGTCTAAATACACATAACTCTTCCTTTCCAAGCTGGGAGAGCTTTGCCAACTACAGCAGACCTGCCTTGCACTCCCATAAAGTCCAACAAGATAACATACAAGGTTATGATTATCACCATCTGGTAGGGACAAAGTGTAAGTAAGCAGATTTAAGGAGAAAAATAAAACTTTTTTTTTTCTCAGAAGTATAGAATTCAGGATTAGTTTATCAAAAAGATCTTTGTATGACTAAAAAAAAAACTACAATATTTTACATATATTTACATAATGCTCTAATCGCCATACCTAGTGAATAATTTCAACATAAATACATTTCTAGAGGCTATATTTCTGCATATGCTGTCACTCATTTATGTGATGCCTTTTTATTTCTATAAGTATACAAGCAGGTCACACAAAGTTGTTTCAATCTCTGAACCTTCTGTAAATTGTTCCTTTTAGATCTGTTATACAAAATCTTACTCGTGTTCCAAGGAATTATTTACTCTAAATCAGGAAGGAAGCATTTTAGGACCAAATTTATGGCATTTGTTGGTAACATTAAATGTTTTAACTTTAATTTATGTTTTAACTTAAATGTTAAATTAAATGTTAAATTTAAATTAAATGTTAAAACTTTTAAATATTTTAACATTTAATAGTGACAAAATGTTTTAACTGCATAATTTTCTGCATTTATATCTGGTTTAAAACATTAATAGAGAATTTCCCATGAAGATCTCTGTCACACAAGAAATAAAATAGCATTTATATTAAACAGTGCTGTCTTTGGGGATCTACTGAGATTTTGCATAACCAGTGTGAACTGACAGCAATAAGCTTTGCTTTGTCAAAACATGAGACAGCATTTCAGAAAACAGTATCTGGGATCTGTCTTTTAATTGTGCAACTTGATTTTTGTCTTTGTTATTGAAGAGTACAGAATACATCAGTATTGTAATGACAGCGAGATACAAAGCTTTCCACATCTTGGTCTAATCTCCAAGTTTTTCTTTTCATCATTGTAAAACTGAAATGTAGAAACACAAAATGCTATTTGCATGCCTTATCTCCCTCCCGCTTGAAATTAGAGCTGGCTAGGGGTTTTTTTTGTAATATTGTGTATTTCTTTTATTTAAGTTTTTATTAAAGCAGTTGTGTTTCATTGAACGGTAGTGCTAGATGGCTGAATTAGGATTAGAGTCAGATATTGAGCTGGTGCCCCACAGCTCCCTCAGCAGAGCACCAAATTATTCTGAATGTTTAGCCAGTAAATATTAGTGAATCTATGGCATTCATTTATTCATTACAAGACTGTGCTGTAGGCCTAGTTTGCTAGTTAAATTAATGGAAGTTGGAGAACCTAAAAAGAAAATCCTAGAGGAGTTTCATTTCTGTGCCTACTTGATTGGATCAGTAATTCCATTTATTTTTTTTTCTCCTGGCTGCATAACTGGATGAATTTGTTTTAGATTATTTTCCTATTAACTAAAATTTCCCAGAGGTTCCTGGTATTTGCATTCAGTTATTTCAGTAGCAGATATAGCATTGCATTGAATACACCATCTACTGAAATGATGAAGTCATAAGGAAATTAGACACATTTTCCTCGCAGATGTTTGACCTAAGGCATATCAGAGGTGCCAAATCCACCTTTGTGCCACACTCTTCTCCATATGGAGACTTATAAATATTAGGCCAAATACAAGCAATGATTTATAAACTGGGTAGCCTTACTAAAGTCAACTAGAAATCTTGAATTCAAGTGCCAAAACCAATGCTATAAGTGCTAATAATCTGCAGTCAGCAGACACTTATTTGGTCTTTTGGGTCTTTTTTTGGCACTCTGCATCTCCAAGTATTGGGACATGATGAGTTTGTTGCTTACATGTAAGTTTAGAAGTTTAGAGTTGAACTTTGGAGTTCTGAGTATTAAATCCATATTCACATCTCTAGGTTTAGTCACTCCTCTCTTCATATTTTGTTTTCTATTTTCTCCACAATGGTAGGGATAAGTCAGAGAAACACACCAGGACATTCGAAGTGGTGCACAGACTTGTGCCAGTGCATCTGGATGGTTGCTTGTCCATGGGATTGCATGCAGATTTGCAGTCCTAATAGATAGGCTTATTTGCTTGGCTTTGCTCAGTCCTGCTCCTGCATCTCATTGCTGTCACTGGATTGCCAGCAGTAATGAGAGCTTTTCTCTTGTGATCAACTTTAACTAGTTTTCCTCTACTTTAACAAGATCTCTGACCTATGAGCTATACCTTAGGAGGACTGGACAACATGACCACCCACCTAGAACTGAAAAGGAACGCAGAAAGTCTGCCTCAGTAAAATGACACACAGATACATTAGAATCGTTCCTCCCTCGTTCTCCCACTAGAAACCACAAAATTCCCAACCTTAGTTACTCACTTCACAATTAACCAGATCTCAGTATAAAAGGTCAAAAGTCTTCAAACTGTAATGCACCAGAGGAAAAGAGCAGAAGACCTCAAGAGCCACAAGGACTCAGGTTAAACACTAGCGAGGCCTCCCTGATGGATATTTTACTGTGACTGAAATCTTTGCAGAAAGCTAGTGTAGTTTCCAAACTTAGATAACCAGGGTGATATAATTTCAGTGCAAAGGATGATAGTGCTGTTAAGTGATATTAACAGCTACATCCATATGTCCCTTCTGATAAAATTTCCCTGATTTCTCCATTTTCTTCTGCTGATAAAATTGTTTGGTTTTGTTATGATTTATATGATTCATATTACGCGCACTGGGAAGTTAAGCTACTCCAAGACACTCATCTAGATATCTCCTTTGTAATACGGGGAAAAAAAGGAATTTGATAAAATTCCTGTGTCTGATCTCTTCTTTTCCCATTTTCAAAAACTAGTTTCCTTTCTGCATTATTAATCCCCCACAGGGAAATAAACAGCTGAAAATAAACATTTCCCAACTATTAGAGAAACACTGTTTCCTAAGCCACATCTACTTGGTCACCAAACAAATGCATAAGGGAAAACCAGTTGTTGGCCTGGACTTGTGCCTGTGCTAATGAACAAATCAACAGCAAAAGGCTAACTGAGTCATTCTTCTTTAGGGATCAAATATGTAGCTTCTTAATTATTTATTGGTTACTAGTACCAGCAGCCAACACTGTGCTTGACGCTGTTACATGTCAGCCTTTGCCCCAAAATCTAAATTTGGCATTCCAACAGCATTCAGCAATTAACTGAATGTTCAGTAGACAACCAGCAATGCACTTGGTGGGTGGTGCAAGCCAGAGCTATTTGTAAAGTGTTGGAGAAGCAATTTTCCAAGAGAAATGCATTTGAAGAAATCCAAAAAGCAGTACACAATAGGCACTACAAGAACTGATGGACAGTTCCAAGGAAAGCAGCACAACACATTCCTGAAGGTCTGCAAATTCTATGTTGAATACTCCTTCTGCTGCAGATTATGCTATTATTCACAGGCTTTTCAAAAACATACACATGAACAAAGGCTCACGTGCGTAAAGAAACTGTTAAGGAGAAGAACTTGCAAGCCCATGGCCAGTTTTACTCATAATACAAAATTTGCCATGTAAAGGGAAAATATCATTTAGGATACAATGTGGAATTTCTATAAAGCTCAGATAAAATAACTATACAAAAAAAAAGAATGGCTGTGTAATTAGCTGCCCAGTTACCACGCTCAATTAAAATTTAACTGATTCCTTAAAAAAAAAAATCTTTAAGACTTCATGGCAGTGAGGCCCAACACATCAACCCATGAGCAGTTCCTAGTCTAATCAACTGAGTATCAGACTGGAAGAGTCACTCGAGCCCAACTGCAGATGGTCTTTATACATAGCTGAGACATCTCACAGAGATGTTGATCGACAGTCATCTAAACACGAGCCAGCAGTGTGCCCAGGTGGCCAAGAAGGCCAGTGGTCTCCTGGCTTGTATCAGGAACATTGTAGCCAGCAGGACTAGGGAAGTGATCGTCCCCCTGCACTCAGCATTGGTGAGGCCACATCTCAAACACTGTGTTCAGTTTTGGGCCCCTCAATACAAGAAGGACATTGAGGTACTGGAGCACATCCAAAGAATGGCAGCGAAGCTAGTGAAGGGGCTGGAAAGCAGACCTTATGAGGAGCAGCTGAGGGAGCTGAGGTTATTTAGTCTGGAGAAGAGAAGACTCAAGGGAGACCTTGTCACTCTCTACAACTACCCGAAAGGAGTGAGGTCCATCTCTTCTCCAGAATAACTCACAATAGGACAAGAGGAAGTGGCCTCAAGTTACACCAGGGAAGGTTCAGGATAGATATTAAGAAAAACTTCTACATGGAAAGACTAGTCAAGCATTGGAACAGGCTTCCCAAGAAAGCGGTGGAGTCACCATCCCTGACAGTGTTCAAGAAACACGTAGATGAGGCACTTAGGGACATGGTTTAACAGGCACATTGTTGAAGAGCTTATGGTTGGACTTGATCTTGAAGGTCTTTTCCAACCATAATGATTTTATGATTCTAAAACAGTTTTTAGAAATATAGATCCTTGTGTCCGCAGCAAAACGAACACCAGGCTTAACTTCCCATAATTTCTGCCACAAAAGCAGAATATCTCCAGGATAGTAATCAGGAAAGCCAAATTGTTACAAAAGAGAAACAAGTCCAACTAATTATTCCACAAGTCTAAAGTAAAAATACTGAAGCTCTGCTGTGAGGCACAGAACCAAAGAAATAAGAAAGAATTATTTTAAAAGGAGCAAATTCAAAAAACAGAACAAAAGCCATTTCATTTGCCCCTTTGAAAATAACTGAGGTGCCTTACCTGACCAGAGCACAGATTCTGCTACTCAGTCTTATCTATGTAGTTTTTTGACCATTAAAGCTGAATTCTTTAGAAGATAAAATAAGAAGAATCAGTAGAGCCTGTAAATCTTTTAACTGATTACTGGTGGACAAACTCCGTGGACAAACAAGTTCTGTGGACAAACTTTGGATAATTGCTGTGACTGATTGGACTGATTTTGCTTTATTTTTCAATAGCTACTGTGTCACTAACAATAATACCAGTATTAACATTTTTCAATAAATGCTGCAAAGTCAGTCTCCAGTAAAAATACAGCAGCCAAAAAAAAAATCCAGACACATTTTTCAAACAATGGATTTGACTGATAAAATGAAAATATGCTGACAAACAACATTTCTCAGTAAAGTGATTCTAAAATCAGGAAAAACGTGAATAGGTATATGTATATATATATATATATATATATCTCTGTGTGTGTGTGTGTACATATACAAATTTCAAATTCTGACATAGATCTTTAGACTTGTATCAAGTCCCCAGTATTATCCATGTAAAAACATCCTCAACTTTTCTGTGTTAATCGCCGATTGCAAAATGACCATAGAATAAGACATCACAAATGTGTTGGGAAGAATGAACAAGAAAGAATAGATTCAAAGAAGTAGTTACAAGTGATCATTTAATTTGGATATAGAAAGACCTACCTAAGAAACAGGATATAATCTCTTAATACGATGACAATGTCCATCATTAAAAAGCTATACCAAAAGTAATAGGAACTTTGTTGTCTCTTGGATCTGGTAAATTAAAATATATATACACACACATATATAAATATATACATATACATATAATTTATATATATATATACATACATATGTATCTTTGCAAAAGCCTGCTCAGAGGCAAACCAAATGTTAGTCTTCACTCACAGAAAAGGAAAAGCGTGTTATCCTTTACTACACAAACTTTGTGGAAAATGCTTGTTATTTACAAACTACTGGCATGCATTGCACAGAAGAGCAAGGCTATCTTGTTGCTCACATTGGAATAATGAAGTAATCAATAGTACTTCTATTTTAATCTTCCCCAATTTCCCTTTTGTCTGTGGTGACTTCCCATTCAAAGTTCCAATATTTATGATAATTAAAAGCTAAAGAAAATAGAACTAGAGTTATGAATTAAAAAAGCATTAAGAGACCTTAAACTGTAAGTCTTGTCCAGATAGTTATATATTTGAAATGTTCCTGAAGATCACGTGCAGAAAAATTGGTTTTACCTCACTTGACTCATCTAAGACTCAGGCAGCTGACGTAAATGGCTCTAAGTACCTTGTCCAGTAAACAGAGAGAAGGACCCTCTGGAGAAAGATCTGAGTTTGCTGCAAACCGATCGTTTTGGTTAGATGAGCTTCCAGCCACATTAATTCCCAAATCCGGCTCCCTGCATTGCTGACAGGAGTACAAACACCTGCACAAGGCATCAAGGAGGAGTAAACATCAGCAGCTAAGGCTAGTGAGGTGAGGAAGGAACATCCCTCTTGGTGACAGTCCACATTCCCATCAGGTATAACTGAATTATAGTGCCAGTTATCCGCCTAAAAGGAGATAAGAGCTGAAAGTGGCTGAGTCGTATAAGCAGGACACAGATTTTGGGCTACCTTTGCCTTATAAAGGGCAGAACCAAAGAGCACTGTGCACAGCGGAGCACTGTGTTGAAGCCACTACTCTGCTCGCAGGCTTCATGCCAATGTTCCTGCAGAGTGCTGCCCTTTATCACGTAAACATGTCTGCTGGGTATTCATGGCATGGTGCTACTCAGAGTGGTATGGACAAATGCAAAGTTTCTTCAAAAACCGTAAGCATTTTGGGGCAGCTGAGGTCTTTTCTATGCTCTGCTAGATCCCGAATATACTTCATCTGCTCTTTGAGTTTAAATAAGGTAAACCTGACTCTGTAAAGCAGTTCAATGGCTTAACTTGTCTCTCCCAGCCTAAGAAGTGATTCTTTCTAGGACAAAGAAAACTTCATTTGCTGCTGCATCTCTCCAAGCAGTTAAATATGCATGTGGCCAAACTCAGTCCTTGTAAAACCCAATTGACCTCATTCAAAAAGCTCCTATAAAGATGACTGATGTCACTGGAGTCCCACCAGGGATGAATTTGGCCCATGCCATTCCTGCTGTTTAGTCACCAGATAGGAATGCAGGAAAGAAATGCATGCTGGGCTGCAGGACTCCATCTCTCAACGGATTTGCCAGAGATGAATAAGAATTATGCATGAGCACGAACTTGTCTTATACACTCTATCAGACCTCCAAGATCAGTCTCAGCTATCCAGGTATGAATCCGAACTGAACAGGACTCACTGTATCCAGCAGCAATAATACACAACAGTTTATGCACATGAGTAGTCCAGTCCTTTTTTGAGGAAAAGCAGCATCATAATTCTCATTTTACAGGTGAATAAAACAAAACGCGGAACTGATATGATTTGCTTCACATGGTAGCAGATGTAGGGGAAATACTGAAATCAAACATGTATGGCTTGTGGCCGGGTAGGCCATGTATTCCTGTGATATATCTTCATAATTTCCCTCTTCTTTCCCCGTCTCACTTCTCCCTGTCCCCAACAACATCAGCAGTGTCTGTAGCAGGGTGGGAAGCTGCGATTAATTGATCCCCAGGGAAATGGGGATTAATATACCACTCGTGATAATTTAACAAACAAATGATCTATGAGCCCTTCTTCAGAGGCACATGTAATCCACAGTTAAGAAGTAGCCATTTGCCATTTCAATACAGAATCAGAGGGAGGCTTTTGGTCTGCTTCCTGGATGTTCACAGAAGACCCCATCTGACGGCATTTCTCCCTGCATCCAACAGAAATCCAGCCTGAGCAAGCTGTGCAGAATTAGACTCTTGTAGAGTATTAACAGTTTACGAGCAGAAAAAGTACGACTGGAATGCAATGTGGAGAGAGAGGGAAAAAAAAAAAAGTAGAGAAAAAGAGCAAGAGACAGATGAAAAGACATCTTTACATTTTCTCCTGTAACTGGAAATGTTTAAAAAAAAAAAAAAAACCTTTCCTCCCCTGTAAATCTTTTCAGAAATAGACAATTGAATTGAAGTCAGGTGTCCTGGTTTTTACTCCTGCAAACTCTCATCCAGTGATATTTTTATGATGAAAATGAAAAATTTAAAGCAACTGTGAAAACAGAATCAATTCTCAATAGGCAGACAGGGACCTAAGTAAGTTTTATTGACTGCATGTATGTCAGATTAAAACACATGCATAGAGAGATGATAAAGGAAAAAGAAAGAAAGGGGAGGTAATTGATCATTTAAATTGTTTGTAATCCTGATTCAAAAGTCACATTTCCCATCTATTTCCCTTCCTTTATTTTGGAGTTAATATCCTCTGACTCTCATAGTTTCATCTCTTCTTTTCATCTCTTTCTTTCACTGGAATCAGCACACTGACACTACCTAGCAAAATAAAATAAAATAAAAATATTTTTTTTTTAAAAAAGGATAGAGAGAGAGAACGGGCAAACTGTTCCAGCGCAGCTGACAGCACGATCAGAGAGAGACTCTTTGTTTGCATGGAGAATAAAGGGGTCTTCTTGGGAGAGGAAATACACATACATATACATAAACATATGCATATAGTAAAAATGACATTAAGAGGCTTTGTGTGCCCTCTGTACTCAGTATTCCCACATAGTTTTAATACATCTGTAATTCTGACTGTGTCAATTCTGTGTTTTTGTTTGTTTGTTTGTTTTCCACATAAAGATATATGTCCAAAGAAATTCTTGGCAGGCAGACCACCAGGCTTCAGCCATATAAATGAAACACATTTCATGTCCTTCTGGGAGATGTTTCTCCACCTTCACGACTTCGCAGTTATAATGCTTCCCAGGAACCGATACCCAGCACAATTTCTTACCTCACCACGGGTGTTTCGTTATCTCGATGATAAGGCGATGCTGAAGTGACCGTGGGAACTCCTCAGTGGCATGACCCTCCCTCCCCGTCTCCTCTCTCCCCGCTTCGGATCCACCTCATAGTCGCGATCGTTAAAAAATGACATAGCCCTTCGCCTCCCCTCTCCGCGGGGGGACACCGGGAGCATCCTCGTCCGCTTACTTTGCCGCGAACAACGCGGGGAGTTCGCAAGAGAATGGAGGATTCCCTGGGATTTTCTCCCTGCATCTCCGTTTATAAGAACCGCGAAGTCGGGCGGGAGCCTCCGGGCCCCGGGGCTGGTAGCGACCCCGCGCAGCGGCTCCCTGCGGGACGCGCGGGGTGCGCTGCCCCCGGCCGGGCCGCGTCCACCGGCGGCGGAGCCGGGGCCGTCCCGCGCGCTGCCGGGGGCGGGCGGCCTTTCCCGGGCTCGGGCCGCGGCCTGCGCGGGGTGCAGGGGCCACCCGCTGGCTTTGCGCAAGGGGAGGCAGCCGAGACCCGTGAAGGAGCGAGGAGGGACCCTCAGAGGTAGAGCGCAATAGCCCACGACCACCCCCGGAGGAACCTCCGGGGCAAACGCAGCCCGATTTGGTTCCCCAAAGCGACGCCTGCGCCTCCAAGTGTTTCTCCTTTCTCCAGAGGGCTCTCAAAGCGCGAGGGTACAGCCCAGACTTCCTACAGGCTTGAGTAATTTCCCCCCATTCCTATCTTATTCAGAGATAGTTCTCAGATGTCTTTTAAGACACAACCAAAAGCCTCTCTGGCGAAGAGAAGGAGACCAGGGGGATGGGAAGCAAAATACAACCAAGCCACCTTCAAATTCTGTTGCTTCCGACAGCCTCGGAGCTGGGTGCAGACCGCTATCATCCTCGCACGCTACGCTCTCCAAGGGCTTTCCTACCGTGAGAGCCGGCTCTGAGACCCCCTCCACCAAGTGCCTTTAATTACCTACGATGCGCTTGAATTGGTGTCCAATAAATATAGGGGGAGAGCTTTCTTCCCCCCTTTCCCCTCCGCCCCCATCCCTATTTTAACAATTGCAGCACTCTTTCTCCTGCCACTCACATAACGCCTTGCCCAAATAAAGGAGTATTTTCTAAAAGCAAAGAAGGGAAGGGGGAAAGGAACCGCTTTGGACCGATCGGCTTGCGGAGCCAGACATCTTCATTTTGGAAACGCAAGTGCTGCGGTGCTGGGTCCGCTGTCACTTGGGATGTGTCACAGCGCTAGTCTGCAGGAGGCTTTCCCGGCGGAGAACTGACTTGTCACGGGGGAAGAGGGTTTGGGGTTTGCCGAGGCGACTAGAAAGGAAAGCAAGAGGAGCTTCAAAGCCTCGGGCGGATCCCCCCGCTCCAAGCTCTCTCCCTCGTCTCGATCCAAGGCGGTTTCGCAGTGGAATAAACATCTCTGATCTAAGACAGCTGCTGGGAATCAAAGGCCGCCCAAATCAGCGCTGAACCGGGTGAAGATGCGATTGATAAATACACACTCCTGACAAGCGAAGAGGAGGGGGTGCGAAGGCGGCTCTCCCTGCAGTGCCTTCAGGCTGTGAGAACAGTAACATTTCTCCCATTAGTCATCTGATTTGTTTTATAACACTTCTGACACCTAATCTTAGCTGCTAATACCCAAGATTTAGTTACCCAAGACGATTTTTTTTTCACACTAGCAACAAAATTATTTGACTCCCTACGGATCTGTTTACTTTTTGTCAGCCTTAAGGAAAAGAAAAAGAGCTTATGCATAAAGGAAAGAAACAGACTTTGCAGGGCCACTCAAAAAAAAAAAAAAAAAAACACTGAAAATACACCAACTATATTACTAAATTCAAGTAAATTCCGAAAAAAAAAAAAGATTCTGAAAATTGACGGACAGGTTTACTAGAGAAGATACCAGAAAAGAAATGAACACGTGTAGTCCACGCAGACTTGCCTGTAAAATAACGATTTATTTTAATACTTAAAAAACACACACAATCCAGTGATAAATGTCAATTACCAATAATCAGCATAAAGTGCCAAACAGCCATACAACTTTTTTTTTTTTTTTTTTTATGAACAAAACTTATTGGAATGTCTCTTAATTTGAATACACTGTTCAGAAAGCCAGCATTTAAAAAATATGCTCTCAGTTTGAGATTTGTTCTCTCTCATGAGGACACACGCAGATTTTAAAGTACCACTAAAACCACGTTGTGCATACCGTCAGTCTGATGTATTGCCATCTCTCTCTCTTTTTCTTTTTTTTTAATAAGTTGACAAGTTACAAACCTTCTTCCAGCACACTGGACCACAAGGCAAAAACAAGTTCTCCATGTCACTCAAGCACTGATTTGTTCCAAATACAAGGAACCTGTGGATCTCAGTGTGTTTTCTAGCACACAATAGGACTCCTCACTTGAGAGATTTAGGTCATTTCCAAAAATTATTTTTCTCCTCCTTTTAAGAAAATAAACTAGCAAAAAAAGATTTGCAAGTTGCCCTTTTCTTTGTCCTAGTGGTGCCAGGATGAGAAACCACCATTTCAGTTCTTAAACATCTTCTGGAACTCTCTGTATTTCCTGAAGTGTAAAAGTAAGAAGCTTTATACAGTCAAAAATAAGTATAAAACAAGTTTTTTTTTTTAAGTAATACTTTTGAAAGCTACCATTGGGGGCTTTTTTGGGAGGGTGAGGAAGGGGAGTCAGAAGGGGGTATTTCTGGGGGGAGGTTGTTTGATTTTAATGAGATTCCTGTCCGATACGTGAGCACCACCTTTTGGCATAAAGTTTATCAAAGCCACACAAGTCAGCCAGCAGTCTCCGCATCATTCATGTATATTTTGAATGCAAAATATTTTTTTCATGCACAACTAAGAAGTTTGTGCTTGACGGGATTTTGCTCATTTTTAAGTACAAACAAAACCAAAACACAAAGTTCAGTGCCCCAATCCTGGCAGTTTTGTTTCTGTTCTAGTTTTGGGATAAAGTCTGAAGGAGATAAAAAGTTCATAGAAGATGGAGATTCAGCACTTAAGTTTGGTAGGTTTCAGTTCCTTTACTTGCGTGTGCAGTGTCTTGTGGACGGCTAGCGTTCTGGACTGGCAAAATCCTTTCCCACATTCTTGACACTTAAAAGGCTTTTCTTTAGAATGTATATATCTAGAGAGAAAAATAAAATTGAGATGTCAAAATATTCATTTTGAATTCAGCAGTGATCTACCTGCCCAGGGACTTAGTCAGACCACCTTAAGGCTTTTACATCAGTTCCTGAAGCCAAGACTACTGGTGTTTGACACTCCAGTAACCATCTGTCTGCCTGCGTGTGTGTGAGAGAAGAAAAGGGGGTGTAGGAGGCTTACTGGAGTGCCATTCTTAGAGATAAAGAGCTTCATGGTCAGTAGGCCACATGTCTTCATGACAGTTCTGAATGATCACAAGGGCAGCACAAGCAGGATGATGCAAACTGAGGGTGAAAATGTCCATATAAGCTAGCAGCCTGTGCAAGACATGTTTTCAGGGTGGGTGACTATCACAACTTTATCTTCCAAATTGAGTTATCTGAGCAAAGGAAAGCCTGAAGGGAACATCTCCTGCTGGCTAAGTACATGACCTTGCTTACAAGCACCTTCATGACTGTAGCTGGGCAACTGGGAGAGTAGGGATGCATGCAGAAGAAGGGACAGGGAAAAAAAAAAAGAATGGTTACCTGTGATCCCTTAGATGATCCTGTCTTCTGAATGCCTTGTGGCAAATGTCACACGTGTAAGGCCGTTCATCAGTGTGGGTTCTTTCATGGATCAGAAGGTTGTAGGACTTAGTAAAGTGCCTACCACAGAATTTACACACAAATTCCTTCTTGGTTTTGGATGGTAACCTTCCCCGTGTGGGTTTCTTCTCTGGAGAGAGTTTAGTTACCTCAAGCAAAGAGCCCAGCCCTGGCGGGGAGCCCTGGCTGTCTGCTTGTCCCAGTTTAGAGTGATCCTCTTGTGTGGCAGCCACTGCTAAATTGGCAAAGTCAAAGCGGGGTTTGGCTTTGAGGGTCACATTGGTGGCTTCTTGTTTGGGCTGGATGACATGTGGGAAGAGTGGGAAGGTGGGCAGTTGGAAGCGTGCATCCACCAGGCTTGACACACTGGGCACTTTGGAGAATGAGGAACGAGGCAGATGCATAGCTGGGTACCCCAAAGTCCACTGGTGCAGATGTACGGCGTGCAAGGCACTGAAGCCATAGAGGTTGGAGAGGTGGTCCGAGGGCACAGCGGGCAGCCCATTGAACGCTTGCAGGAAAGAGTAATTGGTGAGCTGGAGGGAAGGGTGGATAGGCACAGGGGCCGGCAGGGTCTTACTTCCCATGGCAGTCGTTCAGGAGGAAGACGTCAGGAACAGAAGAGGAAAAGATCTGGAAAATAAAAATGGAGGAGGGGCAAAAGAGGGAGAGGTGGATTTATAGAAAGATACAAGTAAAAGAGATTTCTCATTTCATCCCTCACTAGTCCCTCTCCCCACATCCACAGAAGGAGATTGCCTTTCACTTGGAGGGGCACTCTACAGGTCACCAGATCCTCCTTCTCCCATCTTCCTCTCACAACAGATATGTGCTGTCCACAACTACTCACTCTTGCAACAATTAGTTCACCTCTAATGGCCTTCTGTGGAGAAACAGAGGGGAGATATTGTTTTGGGTTCCAAAGAGCCTTTGGGTTCCAAAGAGCCTTCTTCCAGGCATTTTAGTTTTAACATCCATTTCTGCATGGCCATTGAGCCTTTCCATTTTGGAACGGCTCCCAGGTTTTGCAGGGAGGGAGGGTGGAGGTCTTGCTGCCACTGGGTCATACCACATCTCCCTGCAGACCTGGTCTTAGCCATGCTTGTGCCTCCTGGATGGTGGGGGGAACTGGGTGGTCAGAGCTGCCCCATACTCCCTCCTCAAAAAAAAAAAAAAAAAAAAGGGGGGGGAGGGGGACGGGAGAAACAACAGAAACAACATTCATCCTTCCATTTACTGCAAAAATAAAGAGAAAATGCTGAGCTCGGGTGACAAATCTGATGTGCCATTTGCTCACCCCAGGGGGAAGCGTCTAGCTTCAAGCCCATGTCCCAATCTAGGCAATCGCTTAATTAGAGCCCTTCAAAAGAGAGAAAGGCAGAGCCTGGGGAGATCCTTCCCACAGGGACACCCAGCCCACTAGCCAGAGGAGACAGATCCTGTAGGGCCTCATAGGGGTAGGGAGGGGTGACAGGCCCATAGCTCTTCCCTTGGCCAAGCAGCACAGCTTTGCTGTGCTTTAGGGTCCTGCCAAGCCCCCAACCTCCCCCTGGGGCCACATCCCTACCCATTTTCCCCGTGAGGTGGAGGGAAAATGCTGCCAGATACCAGCATGGAGGCACATCTGGCCCTGCCCGCAAATTCAGCTCTCAGCACAGCCCTGGTTGCTGTCAACCATTTGGCAGGAGACGCTTCCCAGGGGCCAGTAGTGGGGAGGCAGATCCCCTTCTTGGTGGGTGTGGGAGAGCACCCACGGATTTCGAAGGCACAGCACCCCTGCACTCCAGGGAACCTCCTCTTTCCTCTGTGGCCCGCTATTTGCTTTCCCTGGCAAGCTACAAGATTTGCCCTCATTTGACCTCTTTCACCCCACGAACCTTGTAGGGACCTTGTAGAGACCAGCAAGAACTATGCGGACTTCCTTCAGGATCATTTCAGGGGCTCCATAAGGACCATATATGATCCCTGTAGGGGCTACGTAAGATCCCTGTAATGTTCCCGCAGGATCCCTGAGGATATTCACAAGGTCCCCATAGGATCGCCCACAAGACCTCCAAAGGTCCCAGCAAGATCTCTGCAGGGTCCTGATGCACTTGGACAGGCAAGCAAGGTTTATTCCCACATTAAGAATAAAGCCCTTTTGGAGAAAAGGAGCTAGCAAAGAGCCACAGATCAGCAATTGTCCCTCTAGGCCGGGGGCAATGGAGAAAGGCTGGTGGCTGAAGAGCCCTAATGACCAGGGAAACAAATCTGATTTATATGCATGCTGCCTCCTGGACCGAGGAGCTGCGGCCGGTGCGAGGGGGAGAAACTCACTCCGGAGAGCTCTATACACCAGTCCACCTTTCACACCGTTTTACATAAATCAGCAGCAGGAAGAGAGACCCAAAACTTAGAGGAATTCTATCTCAATGACCCAGAATAAAAGAGTGTGACATTTTGCCTTTTTTAATTGGATACATTTTGTATAGTGGCTGATTGAAACATGCACACATTATATTCTCCTCTCTCTCTTTATTTTTCTTTTTTTTTTAAAAAAAAAAAAAAAAAAACTTTTTATGGGACGACCAACCAACCAGATTGGTTTGTTCTTTGACTGGGGAAATACTTTTTATTTTCCTAGTGCTGCCCATACACTAGGCGTGACTGTTTTGCAGCACAAGCACCTCAATCGATGACCCCGAGAACAAACAACGCGGAAAATACTCTTGTCCAGATACCTGAAATGTCTGTTTCTGTATGTCACAACGACTATATGTCTATTAGGTAGTCCTAGATCTTTGAAGCATGAAACATGCGACTGCAAACTGAGTTCATTTTTGGGGTTATCCTTCCCTCCATCTTCAAATCCTTAGAAAACATTACATTTGGAACATAAAACCATGAATCTACCATGAAAATCCGGGTAAAAGCAAAGTTGATAACATTAAAAAAAAAAATCTGTTTCATTTTTTCAAATGAAGAAGGCAGCAACGAAGGAGAAATGCAACCAGCTCATAACAACATTCATTGTCCGCGAAGTTTGTTTTTTTTTTTTTTTTTTTTTTTTGGTACAATAGTTCCCGTCTTTTTCAAAAAAAAAAAAAAAAGAAAATATAAAGAAAAAGGGGAAGATTTTTTTTTTTTTAAGAATGAAAAGAAAAAGGAAAAGAGACAAGAAAAGGGGGAAGTGGAAGCAGAGTGTTCACGTTAGTACAAGTTTCTTGGCACTTTTCCAGAAATGTAAGCTATACTTTTGCTCTGTACGACCGGGATAGTCAAAAATATAGATGAAGAGCAGAGTATTTCACCCCCTTTTCTTCGGGACATCAAAGCGAATGTGTATTTCACAGCGGAGTAACCCTCCACTCTCCCGCTTGCCCGCAGAGAGATCACTGTTTCTTTGATTTCGGTGTCACCTCCACCTTTAATTTTGCTCCATGTAAACAGATCGTTATCGGGGTTTCTTTATATATATATATTTAAGAAGACCCCGTGAGTTCTCCGGTTGAATTCCCCCGCCACAACAAAACTGCGAGATTTTTTTTTTTTTTAACACAAACCCGCTCACTGGGTAATTAAGAACAAACTACTTGTGTTCTAACTGAAACAAAACCCACTCATGCCAAGATAAATTTACCCTGCAAAATAGGATCATAAACTTGAAAGACTACATCTGTCTCCAGCTTTCTTACCCTTTGTCCTGTTTGAAGATACGGTAATGCTATTGTCCAGTTGTCATTGTTTTAAGACCATTGTAATATTAACCTTCCAGACCATTGTAATATTAACCTTCCCGATTAAGTTCTACCTCCATTATATATCAGAAAATAGAAGATAAACGCAGCCAATTTGCCGGTAGCATAGCACAAAGTGAAATTAAACGGATTTTTAGGTAATCCTGTGAACAGTATATATTTTTCTTTTCTACCTTGAATTATCAATTTCCGATGTATCCTTTGAAAGGGATATTTGTTACATTAAATACCCGACTCATAAATAATGAGGTTTGCTAATTAGTTCCACATGGGAGAATGGAGAAGGTAAATTACCCTGAGAACGTTGCTTATTTTTACAAACATGATAAAGTAGCGGGCATAAAACGCCACATTCTTGGGATAGCCTCAAACTGCAGCAATCAGGTTCATCTGTCAAAAAAAAAAAAAAAAAAAAACTTTTCCCCTGAATCCTTTAAAGTCTGGTAGCCTTCCCCTTTCTAGTGCATCATCGGTCTTCAATATTTTGTAGCAGGTCGGCTACTCATTTCGCCCCCTTTGCAGTTTTTCCCCTTCCTATCAGTTTAAGCGGGGAAATAGAGCTTACAATTTATCTATGTTTGGGAAACTAACTGGAAAGGGAATACGATTGCCCTTTCGCTCCACGTTATTCGAGCGTGGTGCTCTTGAGGAATAAAGCGCATTGTTCAGCATTGTTCAGCACGGATTTATTCAAAGTATTAATGAAGTGTGCAGAATCTATTAAAGTGGGTTTATTCGGGGCTAATTGAGCGTGAAAGAGTTAATTGCTAACATTAATGAGGACTGGAAGGACTCAGTCAGCATGTGCCTTGGATATCTCCGCTCAATCCTTATAAAATCATCATTCACATTTTATCACGAAATCAGTGTTGACAAGTTTCGCCAGACCACCATTGCGAATGCTGACGAAGGCGGCGGATTTTAGCCCCGGAATAATAATAATAGCCAGGGTTCAGCTGTAGCAGCGATTTCGGTACTGATCGGGCAGCGCTTATACCCCCAAAACAAACAAACTGGAAAACTCTGGATGCGGATCCGAGCGGGACGGTGACTAGGAGGGCCGAGGGCGGGAGCGCAGCCTCCTGCGCGGAAGGAACCGCGGGTGATTCCGGCGGGGTGGCCAGAGGCGGCCAGGCTCTACCAGCTCCCTGCTCGCAGAACTTTGCGGGTTGTTCTGGGATATTTGTAAGGATTTTTTTTTTTTAATTCCTCAGAGTGGTAGAAAAGTACTAGATTCCTTCTCGCTTTATTTCCCCCCAAAATAAATCCCCAGTGCCTCCGCTGCACGCAGGCCAATCGCCCTTCCTAGGGACCCGCTGCAGGGAGGATTTGTCCCCTGGGCGCCTCTGGCTTTTTGTGCGCAGAGCGCGCGAGGGGCGCCGCGCGGAGCCCCGCGGGACGCGCAGAGCTGCGCGGCGCAGCGCGGGCCTGGCCGGGAGGGCGGCAGCGGGAGTCAAGACCGCCTCGGCCCGGGCCCCGAGCTGCTCGCTTGTTTCGGGCTTGGTCTTTTCCCTCGTTTGGCTTCGAGTTTACTAAGCCCGGCTCGCTGTGCACCTGTCTGGGACACGGCTCTCTCCGTGCTCCTCTGGCTGCAGTTTATCGGACAATTTACGAAACTTTAGGGTCAACTCCCAAAAGTCGGATTTTTCCCCCTAGTTTCCCTCCCGAAAGCCAGAAATAACAACTCTACCCTAGTTCGGCGCTCTGCACTAACATTTTATAGTCTCGGCCTCGAGAGAAGCCCCATTTATCCCTGCACTGATCTTGTGTTCCTTCATTCAGGCAAATACAGCATTTTTGTTGTAGCCTTGGGAGAAAACGGACAAGGCTGCTTGGACCTTCGAACACTACGGAAGGAATATAAAATGAAGTAGGAAGAGAGAAAGGGGAAAAAATAACGAGGAAAGAAAATAAGGAAGGAGGGGAAGGAAAAGGAGATGGAAGAGCTGAACGTCCAAGTCCTTAACTTCTTGTTGCAGCTTATATATGTCATTTTTTAGCTCGGGTTAAAAGCACAGCTCCTCCGCAAGCGGGGATAAGCAACTTTGAAAGAGGAAGACAAATCTTTAAATAGCATCAAAATATCCGAGCCCCATGCGGAGACGTCCCCGGCCCTCCGCCCTCCCCAAGGAGAGGAGCCCTCCTCACGTGAGCCCAGACTCTCCCAGTTCCGCACCATTCTGCATCCGAAGGCGGTGAGAACTTGGGGGAGTGCGGGGAAAAGGGAGGCGGAAGAACGAAGGGAGAGAAAAGGAGGCGTTTGGACCCCAGCATCCGATGCTTGGCAAAACAAACAAACAAACAAACAACAACAACAAAACAAACAAAATGAGTCGTTCATTTTATTTACCTAATCCCGATCTGCGTTCCACCGCTGGCAGCAGTTAAAAGATCCGGGCTATATTTGAGCTTGTACAATAAAATAAAATAAAAAATAATAATAAAAAAAATTAAGAAGCTTTGGGCTAGGTCAGTGTCTCTGCTGGGCCGGGGGGGGCGGCTCTGTCCCCTCCCCGCCCCGCGGCTCCTCGGGCCGGGTCGGCAGGGCCGGCGCGGCGCTGCCCAGGTGCCCCGGGGTGCCGGTGCGCGGCCGCGGCGGTGCCGGCCCTCCCCGCTGCCGTGCGGCTCTCGGAGCCAACGCGCCCGGGAGTAGCCGCGCTCCGACTGAACCGATCGCTTCCCTGCAGCCTCCTCCTTATTTCAACCGCCCCCCCACCCCCGCCCTCCCGGCTCCCCCCCTCCGCCTCCCACCAGACGCCGGGCATGCGCACGCAGGGAGAAAGTTTCTGGCTGGAAAGATCCAACTTTTCAAGCCGCTTCTCCCGCCGCTGCGGCAGCCAGAAACTCGCAGCCCGCAAATGTGTGATCTCGGCCCCCCCCCCACTTCGCTCCCCCCGCCGTCCCGCTCCTTTCGCCTCCGGAGCCCGCATCCTCCCCCGGGCATCTCCCCGGGGACCCCGCGATGTGCGGCCCCCGCGGCGACGGAGAGAGACCCCCGGGGGAGGAGGTGGGCTCGGGGGGGTCAGCCCCGCTGCGCGGCCGCGCTGCCTGCGCAGAAGCCGCGCAAGAGCCGCCCGCGTCCGCTCGCTGCCCGCATCGCTGCGCCCCCTCCCCGCAGAGCAGTGGAGAAGGGACCGAGGCCACGGCCGGACCCACCGGGCTCTGCCCAGGGAGGGAGAGAACCGAGAGAGAGACAGAAAGAAAGAAAGAAAAAGAAAAAAAAAGAAAAAGAAAAAAAGAAAAGGGAGTAAAGGAGGGATGTGGAGGGAGGGATCTGATCCCTCTGACAGGATTCAGTGGGTCGGGAATTGTCTTCCATCCCCGGAACCACCGCGGAGATCCGCGGGATACACGTACCTGTGCGGAGCCCGCAACCGGATCCACAGCATCCCCGGAGGGCTCCGCTCCCGGCTCTCCGGCTCACTCCGTCCTCCTGTCCCTCCTTCCCGGCCCAGGACGGGCTCATCCCCGTTTCCCCTCCACACCCCGCAAGGGTCCGCGGATCCCCCGGGTGTGCGGAGCCCTGTCCAGACCCACGCGGATATCTAAGTACTTGGGCGAGCGGGCGAAGCGGGCGAAGCAAAATAGCCCTCAAAATAAAAATGTAAAACGTTCTCTATAATTAATCCGGAGACCATCATCTCCCTCTCTGCTTATTTGTTTTCTTATTCATCCATCCATTCACACTCTTTTAGAACCGCGAAGTCTGGAAAACCGCTTGGATCTGTTATATTGTCCTGAAGAAACAGGGTAATGTAATACGCTATCGAAGACAGATCCATCAGGATAACATGGTACCGTGCTCAGGGATATGTGTGTTATTTTTATTGTTCATGTCACTGATGTTGTTACAAGGATTTTTTTCCCCATCTCGGGAGGAAAAGACAAACAAACAAAACAGCAACAAGGAAACAACTGCCCATTGCGCTATCATTCTGGAGAGTAGGTGTTCATGAACACGACGGCAGCGTGGCGAAAAAAAAAAAAAAAAAAACCCTTAGCACTGACTTTTCATCCAGGAATATCACTATTTCGGGAAAGAGTCTAGGGTCCAACTTTTTTTTTCTTCTAGCAGGGCTGAGCAGGCGAACAAATTTTCGTTCCCTTCTTTTGTAAACGAGTGGCATTTTTAAGAGGAAGGGGTGAAGCAAAGACGTTCCTCCATCACGGCTTCTTCTTCACTGCTCCCTCATCTCATGCTATTCTTCTTTTTAATTCCCTTTCTTCCCCTTCTTGGACCCCCCCCCCAAAAAAAAAAAAAAAGAAGGCTAATATCTTTATTCCTCTTTTATGGGTCTAAAATGTCAAGAGTGTGATCCTGTGGCCGACGCTGTAAGCCGATGCCTTCGAGTAAGTTTGCTTTTTCAGTAGCAGTTTTCAAGTTCTATCGTCAGAATATGATCCCCTAATCCAAGAAACAGATCGGAGATCTTCTCTCCTAACTAGCGAATTCTGTGTTCCCAAAGGAAGGATATCGCTCTGTGTATGGCTGGGGATGGGTGTGTATATTAATAAAACAAAAATTACAATTCTCTTTAGAAATAAAGTAGATTAGTTGAGATGGTAAATATAGCCCATGATACCTGCACATGCTCCATGGAACAACAACAACAAAAAACAACCCACAACCTTCCAGTTATGCAGACCATCACTCCAGAATAAATACTTAAACATATAAATAAAGAGCAGTAAAAGGACTCAACGTCTGGCGGGAAGGAGGATAGCAAATGATTTCCACGCGAAAATAGTTTAAAATCAAATCAAGTTGCGGGGATATAATTCCGCCCCAGAGCAAAGTTAGATGGTGAAGCTAAAAGCTGCCTGGATTATATACTGTCAGATATTTACGTACTTGTTAAAAATAAAAATATTTGGACTTGTCAACCCACAGGCGATTGAACTGAAGTTGCAGGTTAACTGCATTGTTAAATACACTTGGTTTAAATATATGGTGTTTAAATTATAGGGATATAAGACCTCTTCTAAAACTTTTTTTTTTTTGATGATGTCCCTTGCTAATTTGCATTATGTCAGCTTGTAACGGTGGGGAACCTAATACCGGGAATGGGATACAAAACCGCTATTAGATCTGACACGCAGGGAATATACTGTGCTTTTCCACAGTGAAGATCTGCTGTCAATTAGGAATGTTACAACTTCAAGGGACTCATAAAAAAAAAAAAATGTAAAGGCATCTGCTCCTAAAGCCAGCCACGTTTGTAGGATTTAGACGTGACAGCGAAGCCCAAATCGTTTCAAGAGAGACCTGCAGGGTGATTTGCGAGACCCCATCCCTGCTGCCCTCCCCATCCCCTGCCGTCCCCGCGTCCATGCCCGTCTCCGCCCGCTGCCCAGGTGCCTGCGAGGCGGCGGCTCCCCGGGGCCTGCGAGCAGCGGCCCCCGCCGCCTGCAGCCTCACCTGCGAGCAGAGCCGGGCCACGCTTGTGCCCGTCCCCGCCGCGTCCAGCCCGCGGCTCCTGTCACCTCGTCTGCAGCGAGCTGTGGGCTCGGGGGCTCATCCTGACCCGCGCAGGTATGAGTGCTCGCCCCTCCTCTGTTTTAAGCTTGCGCGAATGCCAAGCATCCCTGGCGGTGCCTACCCGTGCGCTGGGAGAGGGCTGGGCTGCCCCAGTGGGGCTCCTCTGCGCTCCCTCAGCCGGGCCACTCGACTTCACCTTCGGCACCCACTTAACCTTTTTGCAAAATAACGATTCCCAGCCTCACGCCACAGCCCCGAGCTGGAAGAAGCTCCTTTTTGCTTCCTTGGGATTTTCTCCTCACCGGGGAACCGTGCTTGCCCCTTGCAAGGTCTTCTATTGAGGGGAAACAACTGTGCCATTCGCGGAGCATCAGCCGCGGCGGCATCGCGGGCGCCGCGGGCGGGGATGGCTCCTGGCTCGGCGCGTCTCTGCCGCAGCCCTGCGAACATCTTGCCCCCCGCGACGAGGCAGTGGGTGGGGGGTGGCGGGTGGGAGCTGCCTCCGGCTTCGCCCCCCGCGGGGAAGGGAGCGGGGAGCGGGGCAGAGCAGCCGCCCGCGCTCCCCGGCTCTTCCAAAGCCCCTCCGCGCTCCGCGCTCTGCTGCGAGGGATGGAGCCAGCGCGGCAGAGACCCACAGCAAAGAGCGGGCACAAGTGCAGCGGAGCGGCCCCCCTCGCTCCAATCTATCCTCCTCCTCCCCACTGCAGCAAACCCTTGTTTTTTCAGTGGCACCTGGGTGATTTTTTCTTAATTATTCTTATATATATATATATATAAATTTTATTTCCCCCCTCATTGCGGTTTTGGTGTTGACCGCGGGGAGCGGTTAGAAAGTGCGGATGGTGACTCCCGCCGGGATACACCGGAGCCGCTGGAGCGCAGCCCGCGGCGCGGGGGCCGCGGAGCCGAGACCGGCAGCCCCGGCACCCCCTCTCCCAGACCAAACTCCCCACCCTCCGCGGTGGGTTTAGCCTCTCCAACTCAATGGTTGCTAATCACAAGATCAGCAGCAAAGCAACGAGAGGGTGGAAACGGCTCACACAGTGCGAGGAAATGCTCTCTCCGACAGCACCCTCCGCCCCGCCAGAAAAAGAAAAAAAAATCACAGATAGATGCATAAAACATCCTTCTGAGAACTTTTACCGTTTTAAAAAACTTCCACCCCTAGCACTCCCTGAAAATAAAGTCAAAGCAGGGAGCATCTCCATTTTGTTAGCAAGGGGAAAATCGCTTGATTTTTAGCCCGGTGCTGAGCTGTTCTGATTCATTGCGTGAATATATTGCTGCCCTTCGCTGAATTGCTACTGCAGAGGGCGAGGACCACCAGCTCGCAAGCGAGCCCTCTGGGAACCCACGGGTGTCCGCACAGGGAGTCAGGACACGCCGTGGCCCCGCGCACCCTTCCCGCCGTGGGCTGATCTCCCAGCAAGGACCCACTTCTGCCAGACCGGGAAGAAAATCCAGAGCACGGAACAGAGCGACAGGGGATTTGTCATCTTCAAGAAATCACAATAGACTTTGCAATGGACTAATTAAGTGCAAGGTCTCCCCCTCCCCCGCCGCCTCCTCCTCCTCCCGCCGCCCTTGTTTGCAAAGTGGTGTGAAGTCGGTTGTGTAAATGATTCCACTTTAACTTCCAGCCCCCTTAGATCACCAATAATACCGTGATGGTGCTGCTTACACTGCTGCAGCGAGAGTCAGCATTTCCATTATAATTTCCTATTTTCAGGAGTTTATACAGTGGTCATAAAAATTCAATCCAGGCTCAAACTTGGCATCCTAGGGCTCCTCCCAGGAGTCATTTCTTTTTGTTGTATTTGAAAGAGGAAACCATTTATCTGTTTTTACATTACAAGAGAGCAACAAAAAGGAAGCAAAAGCAGAGTTTGGAGGTTTTTTTTTTTTTTTTTTTTGTATTTTATACTGCTTGCTTTTGCTCAACGTTACTTTATCTGCCATCGATGTTAAGGGAGCCCAGTACACAATAATTAATAACACTAATTAATAACACATGAAAAGGCATCAGGTTATAGAGAAGCCAGAGGCTGCAACTGGAACGAGTCACATAAAATGCTCTTTATCATTCTAAAGCCTTTTGAATTAAAAAATGCTAATTTGCTAGCCATATATCCAAAGTGTAATTTGATGCTGGGGGTCATTTTGATTTGAAATGAACTAATATTTGGGAAATCTGAGAAAGATTATGTACATGCTCATATTTAACAATAATTTCCTAAAAGCACAGATGTTTTCATTGCAGATTTGAGGGGTCTACCCTCTAGCCCCTTAGTGCAAGAGTATGTATAACAGTCAAATAATCTTTGGATTTAGGTGTCCCTAAGTGTTCATTTATATGATGGATTGTAATGACTATATGGTTCCCTTGAAACCATTATATTCTATCAGGTCAAATTCATTTTTTTTTTTAAAAAAGTTCATTTAATACAAGGTGGCTAAAATGATTTGTGTACATTGCATTTGCTCACATGCAATTCTCATATCTGCTGGAAACTGAGCAAGCATTTAATGACCCCACAGGATACAAAGGTTTTGGTGACTTGAGCTTGGAATAGGCCCACGAGACAAGGGTCAGTGTGAATTGGGACACTCAAGTGGAATGCCAGCAGAATCTGGACATCGCATCATGCTGCTGTGGATTATGCCTATGCCACATGTTTTACAGAAAAAGTCCTTTTTCTACTGATGTAAAATATGCATTTCTGCTAGTCTGGAAACCTGGTAGGGGTATCATCTTAGTCAGTTTAGCTTGACGTGGGAGCAAGGATCAGAAAGAATGATATACCGTAGAGGTCGAAGAGTTATTCCTAGATGGAAAAAATGCAAGTTTGGAATTTTGTACATACATATATGTACATATGTGCATACGTGCATATGGGAAAGAAAATTATCTTCATATATAGACAGAAATAGATTAAGACATATGTCTTATCTGACACATGACAGAATTAGGAATGTGTGCATATCAATTCGAGGAATGTCAGTCACCTTTATCTTTGGATTTTCTTTGAATGATGCTTGATAAGGTTTAGGATTACCATACCTAATAGTCAATAGGGGAACTCTAGACCACCTTGGGAGTAAGGGCAACATTCTCCTGTTGTGGTCAGTCAGACATCGGACTGGGATGAGGATTCCAAAGGGTTTTTCTTCTGCTCAGGCATTTCATCACAGTGAAATTGGGCTACTAATCTACACCTAATCCAGCACTTTGTCAAGGCAGGGGAAACTCATTTTCTGGCCTCACTGATATAAGCATTTTATTCCAGATACACAATTAAACAATTAAACTGATATCTTATAACTAAACTGATATGGCTAATTTAGGAACATTGACACCCAGATTCTTCAGAGTGGAGTCAGTACTTTGAGATCTGATTCACATTTCAAATAAACTTAATTTTTACTTGACCATACACAGAGACACATACACAAAGATAATATATTTTTGTTTTATTTTATGCCTATTTTAGGCATCTCCTTTCAGAATCTGAGTGGGATGGATGAGTTTTTTATCTGGTGCTATTTTCATACCAGCCTTTATTTTCAGCAGTTATAAAGTATAAACTTGAAGTAATTGATAGATCATATAACTCCAAGACAGGAATCTTGCTATGACTGAAAAGTGAGACCTTTTCTATGCAAGAACAGTTGTGCTGGAAAAGTTTTTCCTAGGCCCTTTCACGGCAACACTTTATGGCAGAAATTCAGCATCAGTGCAGATCCCTTGGGGTTAGCAAAACCAAAGATTGCAATACAAGCAAGACCGTGCATTTTATGTCCTAAACACTTGGGATCTTTTTCTGGTTCTTTGTGCTGCACTGACTTTGGAATAAGTTGCGAAATAAGGCTCTATGTTCAGTCACTTGCCAATATTCATATCTCCTAACCTTGACAGTCAAGGCAAAGGCAATGGCACTTGCAGTAGCATGAGGGGAGATTAGACTGATGTTTGTGTCATGGGATTCCCACACTCTTCTCAGGGTTGTGAGCACGGTGGCATTTGGTTTCTGTGTCCTTGCTGTTTCATACAGAAATCAGAGCAACAAAATGTGCAGTAGTGAAGATGCGAAGGTCCTGCGCGAATACATTCCATGACCTTGGATAAGCTCGTGGGGAAGCTTCACCGGGTCAGATTTGTTGGCTGACACTTTTCAACTGAGAAATGTGGATGGTATTTTTAACATACTGGGCCCAGTACTTGGAAAGTTCTTAAGGGGATTAGACTTATTGAGCATTGCCCAATAGTCAGTTAACCAATGTTAAAAGTAGCTTTGGTACATTCACTAATTTACAGCTGTTTCAGCTGTAAACTACAGTGAGAGGGCTCAGGAATCCACTACAGGACTTCAAGTGCACTGGTGGCCTCTTTCCCCACTGTACACATCCATGCTGTTAGGAGTCAACATCTGAAGGAAGGGTGTGAATATGATGGCACCAGGCCATTTTAAGTGATGCCTAGTTATAAGTGAAGCAACGGGCACAAACTGAAACACAGGAAGATCTGTTTGAAGATAAAGAAAAGTTTTTTCACTGTGAGGATGACCAAGCAATGGAACAGGTTGCCCAGAGAAATTGTGGAGTCTCTATCTGTGGAGATATTCACAAGCCATTTAACATGGTTCTGAGCAGCCTGCTCAGGTGACCGTGCTTGAGCAGAGGGGTTGGTGTAGATGATCTTTGAAGGTCCCTTCCAGTGCAACTGTTTGCAACTAGGGACCAAGTACAGACCGATCACTGCTCCATGTTTTGTGGCTGCCATTCTGCAGTTAACTGGCTGACACAACTGGCACTCACGATGACCAGATTCCACAGTGCACAAGGACGTTTTTACTCCAGTGACATCAGTTTCCAGTCCTCTAAACCTCTCTCACCTACAATACCATGATAACAGCTATAGGGCTCAGTTGATCTTTAATGAAATATGCTGTTGACATGATTGCATGACTTTGAAGCAGTTGAGAGGTTCCAGTTTTCTTCATGGAACCTACAAGAGTTTTTACAATTGACTTCAATGACAGTAATAGCTAACAACTGCACACTCGTGTCACTGCAGATTCAGTTTCTTGGCTTGCACTCAGTGGAAAGGTGTTATTTTAGCACAAAGTATTATTGTTATTAACACATAACTACTAACATGTATCTGGCTAGAGAACATAGTTAAACTGACCTGGCAAGAATTTAGTTTTTTAGCACGAGCCTAAATCAGGGCTTGTTGAGGGTGATACATAAGAAATTTGTATTTTAATTTCATAATTACTATAACTACTCAAAACACTTTTCGTATTTTTAACACTTTCTAAATATATACAGGTATTATAGAAAAAAAAAGGAGTTCCTTTTGTTTTTCTCTCCTCTCGCTCTCTCTTTTTTTTTTTTTTTTAGATTGAACACTCTAAAAGTATATAAATTCCCACTGAAATCTACATGGAAATAAAGTTGAGAGATCACCTAAAAGTCACAAAAGCAAAGGAAGTTAAAAGTCGAGCCAGAAAGAACATTTGCTGTCATACCCAGCTATGCCAGCGTGTCGGAGATAAAGGTCATTTAACTGCGGTGTTTGCACCATCCTAAATACCAAATCTGCTGTAATTCCTCAGCCCAAGGGGAAGGTTAAGTACTGACAGAATTTCAGCCCTAACTGAGAATTTCCTGCTATTTGTGGTTTAAGGTCATGCCCTTAAGGTTATTTTGAGATAGGCTTTTGTATGCAAAACTGTAGGAATATTACAGCTGGAGTATTATTGAACAGAAGGGATCGTAAAATCTTTCTTGGAAGAGCAATCCTGAAGAAAACTCGCCACCTGCTGGTCAAAATCTTCCTCGTCTGTGCTTTTCCAAACAACATTTTCTGAAGTTATTTATTAGCTTTGCAAGCTAAGCAGTTGAAATCTTTCAGAGCTCATACCTTCTACCCCTTTAAAGAACTGATTTGGGGTACTTAATGCCTTAGTGAAGAAAAATTCCCCAAATCTCCATACAATATAATTTTGCCATAGAATTTAAAAACACTATTAATAAAACAATTCATTATGAAAAAAAAATTCTCAAGGGTTAAATGTGCTTTTGTATGGATGAGTTTTCTCATATGCTGTTATGTCATCTATTTATATATATATACTTCACTTATGATTGTGTTAGGAACACAATCCTTGTACATTCCTTTGTGATGTTTGTGTTTCTACTGGGTCTTTTATTTCCTATTCTATTTTTACTAATTTTTTACTATTTTTACTAAGTGGAGATTCCATCATCTCATTAGCACTACTTCTCATTCTTGTAATGGACAAGGGAACACCTCCAGATGTCACCATTTTTTTTTCCTGATAGACTGGTTATTAAGCAATAATAGTCTAGGTAGTAGAAGTAGCAGAAATTTCTTCTTCTTTTTTTTTTTTTTTTTGATCAACAAAATGAGTCAGTTAAGTAATGATATCTTTTTTCTTAGTGTTTGATCCAAAATCAGCTTATCCAAATTAAAGATCCCATTGACTTTAGTCAGCTTTGGACAGACCATCATAAAATAACCCAAATAACACAAATTAGAATGTGTACATTTTTCACAGCTGATCTGTGGTTTATAAATTTCTGATGTGGATTATAAAACGCACAAGTCACAGAAATAAGGTTCACACAATATTCACACTGAAATGTATCAGAGCTTGGGCAAGAAAATAGAAGAAATTAGCTACAAGCCAGGTTGTTCCACACTGACCAGATGTTTTGTAGCAAGTACTTACATACATAATTTAACTTGCTGCATAGGGAACCTTTATTTTTCCTTTTCTAACTTGTATGCTTTTACTTGTAGTATACCGACATATGTGATGAAGCTCTTCAGAGGGCAATATGAGGAAGCAGAGCTGCCAAACAGCAGTTGCTGTAAACTCATATCCTTGTGGTAACTTGTTTGATTGTATCTTCATCTGTCTATATTAAAGTGCTAGAGGAAGAAATTCAAGCACAGACAACAGTGAAGGTGCTAGTACATTATTATCCTTATTCCAGCAGACTTTACCTGAAGCTTTATGACGTTAATGCTGATTATTATCATGCACTCCCAAAGGAGAGAAACAAAGCTGGAACTAAGTGATACTGCTTTTCCCACCTGTGGATAGTTATATAGAAGAGTGGATAGCTACCTAGAAAATATGACTGCAGTTCTTCAGAAATTGTAGAGGCACTGGAAAGGCATCCTTCTAAATCATGGCTCTTAGTTTAATCCTTAGGGCAGGAAAACAATTTAAAGATATAAGGGTTTTTTTTTTGATTGCTTGTTTAACCCTGACAGACCTTTGCTTCATCTGTTACATTTCTAATGAAAATCTAATACCTTACACAGGCAAATGATATGCATTACTGCAGATAAGGTCTTACACCAGTAAGACACCAAATACAAGACACTTTTACAACAATTAAATGCCAATAAATGTGTTCATTAGGGTATTCAACCTTTACATATGCAGTGATACTCATTTGTAAAAATAGGCCTAACACATGCCATCCGAAGTACAGACATCTTTGGAGAAAGATGGTGCGATTCATGACCAAGAGAGTCATGAATTCTAACCATTTTTTCCAGCTGATTTAAAGAATGTTGTTGGCAAAGAATCTGCCTTCCAACAGATAGATCCTGTCAATGTTCACCTCAGCATCCAAACCCTTGAAGAGTATAGGCCAGCTGATTCTCCATCCTCTTCAACAGAAGTCTTCCTGAGGCACTCTTATCTCTGCTTGCCTGACTCAAGAGACACAGATGACAGAGAAAAGACAGAAATTAAAACAGTTATGATCTTCAAAGATTAGATTCTTATGTCTGATTCTTCTATTGAATTCAAGACCACAGGTAGAGACCTCCTGGCTGGTTTGGACTGGACATGTTTCCATTTGGAGGCCACTAATATCTTCCGATAATGTCCATCTTGAACAGCAATTTCTAACCAAGAGGACATTTACACCTGGTTCCTCTCAGCCAACAGGGCAGCTGAGCATCCAGATGTTTTTAGCTGTGGTTGAGTATAGATGTTTTCCATCGACTTTTCACAGGAACTAACAACATTGCATTCCAGTGAACACACATTCCTAGCTTCCTGTCTTATAGGACCATTTACTTCCTCTTCCTTTATTTTTTTTCATTGTCTAAGACCTTCTCATTAGATTTCCATTTCTTTTTTCCGTTTTTCTTTTTTTTTTTTCAGAAAATATTTAGTTTTGCATAAAGACTAAGTCGGTATTTTTCTGTTTTTACTGACTTCCTTTAGACTTTTAATGTAAGCATTTAAGTCACCTATGGCTGGAATTAGATGAACTACACTATTAGTAAGTATCGCTTACAGGAAAGGAAGATAACTAACCAAGCTTTTCCACAACTGATTTTAAATGTTGAGACCAAATGTACCTCTTATATCTCACATATCACAACATTTCCTCTTCATTTTTTGAACTGAACTTCCTCCTAATTAGGCTTTAGTCTCAATTATTTGATGTGTATAATGTTAAAGTATCAATCTGGAAATGGATTGCTTGCAAGCTGTTTACAATGGTTTACAATGCTCTGTATATTCACACACTCATTTATTAGAAAGAAATAAGGATCTTTAGCAATCTTTCCCCCCAAATACTGTTTTTTTTTTGCATCATTTGGCCATCTTGACTTTTATGGTTCACTTATGGTTCACAGGCAATCTTCTCAGGTGGAACTTTCCATCAAGCTCTCTTTCTTGGTGAGGATAGTCATTACTTAATGGTATTTGGCTTAAAATCAATATCTAATGGAATGTGCAGATAAGGAGTGATCTTTCCCCACTCTGATACATGCACCAGACATGAAGAAACTGTGGACCTGCTGAGGAAAACATCTATGATGGGAACAGAATCAAAGGTAATTAAAGGGGGAGAGATTTGTGTAATGATTTTGTGGCCAAGTTTTGTCAGTAAAGATGTTTACAAGGTGAATTCTCTCCATTGGGCTGGGGAAAGTTACCCACATAATTCTGCATGCACTAGAGACAGACATTTGTGTGTTTTAGGCTGTTTGCACAGGAGTTAGCTCACCCATCGTGGGACATGTTTTGTGTGCAACAATCTTCTTTTGTAGACCAGGTGGTTGGATGGGACCTGGGATGGAGGGTGGCCCTTCTACACATACTGTATCATGGCTGAGGAGAGCATAAACACAGCAGGCCAAAATCTGTGATCTAAGAAGGCAGGTTCAGTGAAAAGCTCTTCACCTGCCAGCACTAAAGTTTATAGGTTTCTTTTTCTTGGGTCAAGGGCTTTATTAGGAAATACTGAAGGGTGAGTACTCTTTAACATCCAGCTGTTAAGGATATGCCTATTTGTAGTATGTAGATTTTCCAGTAAGAGTGGAAATTCAAGAGAAAATGGGAGGAAAAGAATGAATCATCCAGAAAAGAAGCTGTGTCTAACTGTCACTTTAGATGCTTACCCCCAGCTATAACTCTCAAGGTGCTAGCTTGGGTGAATCCTAGAGTCATCCAACCTTTTGTCCGTAAAGTGTCTCCATGCTCACATGTCTTCTATGCAGAAAAGCATAGCTCTGAGACAATTTTTAGGATATTTTTTGGAGGAGAGTTTGGATCTCATCTTTCAACAGAAATGAAGAAATACAGAAACAGAAATAACTTTTTATCAATAAAGCTAGACAGAGAACCTCAGCTCATGTTCACTTACAGAGCAAAGGTTCTTCCTCCTGGAGTGAAATATTTTGGGCTTTATTCCTCTTATAAACCAAGAAAAGGAGGATATGGGGCTCCCATTTACCAAGTAAGCAGTCTAAATTCTCTCTTACTGGCCATAACTCTAATGAGGTTATTCTTTGTAAGAAAAGTATAATCTGTATCAAACACAACTTCAGAGATGTTCACCTTCAAGTAACCTTGAAGCAGGAGGCTAAGAACAGCTGGAGAAGGCAGCTTTTTAAGGCAGTAGTTGAAGGCTGGGAACCAATAGAAAAACTCTGGCTATTTGACATACTTAGTCTATGGCAGAGTCTGCAGAAGCCAGGTGGGTAAGGATGTTTGGGTCTCATTCCTAACCCCCTGCCCCTGTCACAGTGGCAAGGAGCCCAGCCATCATCTCTTCCTTTTGCTTTGTAACTGGTTCCCTTTAACCTCTTCCATAGCAGAGCGGTCCATTCTCATTTTTTGAAAAAACAGATCAAATTTTGAATAAACTTCTGAGAAGTCTTGGATTAGTTCTGTGGGGAAGGGAAGCTATAGCTGATGTGTGCAGAAAGAGAAGCTACTTCTTGTTTTTTCTTTTTCGTTAGTTCAGGCAACTATATACAGATATTTTACATATAGAAGGCAACAACAAACAGAATTTCTTTTTGTCACTTTCTCATGCACCAGGTCACTTTGTCCTGCAGCTGAGGGTTCCACAGAAGGGCATGTTGTGTATGATCACACACACTCAGTTAACCAGAAGAAATGCATCTCAGCAAATATAAAAAATGTGGTCATAACAAAATTCCCCAGTATCTGACATCCTAGACCCATGGAAGATGAATATGTTCATTTACTTTTAAGATACATGCTTTATACTAAGATATAGCATACTAAGAAAGCATATAAGATATATATATGCTTTACTTTTAAGATATATGCTCAGCTGCTGAGAAAACATCTCAAAAGCTGTAAGAAAGTCAATGAAAGAGCAATCTAAAGCATCAGTCCTATACATTCAAGGAACTAATTGAATTATAACCCTATATGGTTATTAAGCAAGGAATGCCCACTTTATTTTCCTTCTTCCCTTAGCTGTCTTCCCCGCAACTCTCCACACAGATGACTGTTTGACTGTGGATGACCTTTTCCACCTCTCATATGGCCTGTTTACTGAAATGATAAACTCCTAAGGTAGATCTTGTCTCTTAATACTGATTTGGGTAGTGTCTAGCATGATGAGGAACATCTAATTTTAACTGGGATTTTAATGTGATACTTCAAGAGACTAAGATATAATATTTATAAATAATTCATCTGCACATGTTCATTTAGGCTCCAAATATAATAAACTGAACAATATATCCATGTGGAGAAAGTACTGATTGTTCATTCAGTCTTTTGTAAGTAAGTATTAAAAAATACTGTTACCTTTCCAGAACAATTCAAGAACCACTGCTCAAAGCTTTTGACATATATTTGAAGAGTTTGGCAAGGGACATTTTAGGATTAAAGGAAGCCCAGATTATAAAAGCCAGATTCTAATATCTGAAAAAATTCCTCCAGCCACTTGTCTCTTGCCTATCTACTCAGGTGATGTTCCTTGGAAACTATTCTTCCTTTCCCTTTCCCTTTCCCTTTCCCTTTCCCTTTCCCTTTCCCTTTCCCTTTCCCTTTCCCTTTCCCTTTCCCT
>JAUBNY010001194.1:1141826-1161874 GCA_032275445.1 Crypturellus soui
GGCACAGGCTGCCCAGAGAGGTTGTGGAGTCTCCTTCTCTGGAGATCTTCCAAACCCGCCTGGATGCCACCCTGTGCTACGTGCTCTGGGTGTCCCTGCTGGAGCATGGAGGGTTGGACTAGATGATCCCTAGAGGTCCCTTCCAACCTCAACCATTCTGTAATTCTGTGATCCTTAATTAGGTAATTGTTCTTTGCCATTTCTAAGTATATTTTGGTTTTATGGAGTGATGCTACATGACAGTGAGCTGCATTGAGACCTTGAGAATGATCACTGACCATTGTCACCACTAGAAGGTGAGCTGTTCTGTCACAGGGGTCAGACCAGTAAGAAAATAAGCCTGGCTAACTGCGCTGCTGGCTTGCCATATCTTTCCCTCCATTTAAAAACTCCATCTCATCATTTGGGCAGGTGGTTAGGAAAAGCTCTGAAGAGGCCTCTGACTCCAAGGAGGTTAAGAATACCTGCTCTATTGATAAAAATATGAGGTAGAAATACTGTAATCCTCAGAACCCCCAAGAAAAATACTACGCTCCTAGCTTTCCTCTAGTGCCAGAAGCATGTACCTTCAGAGTGGGAAAGTAGCCTATAGAAAACTCATCATTAGACAGTACATGATTATCAGAATAACATCAGGCAAAGTCAATTATTTTGATTGCATAAAGAAAAGTTTATTTCACCACCTGTTCCACCATTTCTTCAAGCTCCTGCGTTGAGCTGGTTTGTTGGTTTCCTTAATCTGTTGAATTATCTCTTTTATGTGTCAGAATGTGTATATTTTCCTACTTTTCTGAATTGATTACACAAGGTTCGTTCTACTCGCCCATCTTCTAAAGTGCTTTGAAATGTGTGGCTAAAAGTCTGTAGTGAAAGTAAGAATACAGAATGTAGAACTGTAGGTCAGTTTAGTTTAGTGACTTGATGCTTGGCTTTGATAAAGGCGCTTGTTAACTCTATATCTTAGTTTACCTTGGTGTAAAATGGAATTTTGCTTTTTTTTCTAGGGCAATGTGAAGTGAATCTGGGCTCAGTGTTCACAAAAAAATATGCTGAACAGCCTTATGAGTATCTCCAGCTCCTCAGTGTTGGAGAAGCTCAGATGTAAATACGAGAGTATCTTTTATTTTTAAAACCAATGTATTTTACATCAGACTTACTTTATACAGTTAACACATTTCTTTTACCCTGGAACTAGAATTGCTCAGGCCATCAACAGACCATGGTGAAAACCATTTGCAGACATTGTCTATTCCAATTTTTGTTGGAAGTGTTACTATTAACTTTCACAAATGTCATCATTCAGAAGTATCAGGGTCACAAGGGAGATGGTCTTAATTTCTTCAAGCAGGTGAAACCTAAAGTTTTCATGTCAATTAACTGGTCTTGTGCAAGCTCTTCAATAACAGGAAAACGCTTGCTATACAGATCTTCTTATCATATTATTTGGAAATGCACCATACTCATAGAAAAGGCATGCAAACCTACAAATATTATTCATGACTAAATAATTCTCACCAGCCTCAGGGGAATCTATGCAGAAATATGGTGTTCCAGCTTATCAGAGGTTTCCAGGCAATGTCATAATATAAATGGTACATATGTGAGCAGTTCTGATACAGCTAACACTTTGTTGATCATAACTAACTGATCAGAGTAAATACAAATAAATTATGGCTATTCTGTTCTAATAACTTCTGTTTTAATTCTGTTTGGGTCAAATCTTTAAAAATTGATACTAAGCTTATTATCATGCTAAAAAGAGAGCTTTCTAGTTAAGGAAAAGCTTAGAGGAATGCTTTGCCAACTAATGGAAAAGCAGCTTACAGGGGTTGGATTATGAAATCAATGTGTACTTGGCCCTACGGAGTTTATTCATTTATAACATAAGCTTTTCATTAGTCCAGATTTTTTCCTAGTTGAGTCTTATTTGATTTTTATGGCCTGGAGACTACTCACAAGTAAAATGGGGAAGTAGTATAGTTTTGCTTTTGTCTGCTGAAATATGAGATAAGGTAATGTATAGTTTTGTATAGTAAGTTTGTCTTTAGTACTGCCTGGGTTTTGAAGTTAGATTACTACTACTGTTTATGCTTTGTCATATACTTAGAAAACCTCACAAGCAAAATGGCTATATCCAACATCAAATGAATAAATATATGAAAGAGATCAGTTATAAATTCTATTGCATCCTTGTATGCAATAGAATTATAAATAATCACAGGTTAATAGCTATGGAATTGCCTGAACTACAGCAAGAAGAAAACTGATAGATGAGAGCTTTGCAATCCTCTCTGTTACTCACAAACAGACCTGTCACCTGTCTCAAAGGACTGGTATTCAATTCATGGTCAGCTATGTCTGTCACAAATTCCCACATCTATTCTGTTAAGAAAACCTGTCTTGGCTGGTGTGTGTATGTTGCTCTTTCTTGAAAATGAAGGGACACAATGAAGAACTGTTTGAAGAACTGACCATGAGTGAGCAATGTGCCCTCGTGGCCAAGAAGGCCAATGGGATCCTGGCTGCATCAGGAGGAGCATTGCCAGCAGGTCGAGGGAGGGGATCCTGCCCCTCTACTCAGCTCTGGTGAGGCCGCACCTGGAATACTGGGCGCAGTTCCGGACTTCCCAGTACAAGAGGGACGTGGAACTTCTAGAGAGGGTCCAGCGTAGAGCCACAAAGATGATTACGGGACTGAAACTTTTGTCATATGAGGAAAGACTAAGCAAGCTGAGCCTGCTTAGTCTGGAGAAAAGAAGGTTGAGAGGAGATTTGATTAACATGTTCAAGTATATCAGGGGTGATTGTAGGGAGGACAGGGCCAAGCTCTTCTCTGTGGTGGCCGGTGACAGGACAAGGGCTAATGGGTGTAAGCTGAAACACATATGGAGTTCCATCTCCATCTGAGGAAGAACTTCTTTCCTGTGAGGGTGACAGAGCCCTGGCACAGGCTGCCTACAGAGGTTGTGGAGTCTTCTTCTCTGGAGATCTTCCAAATCTGCCTGAATGCCAGCCTGTGCCACGTGCTCTGCTTATGCAGCGTCCCTGCTTATGCAGTGGAGTTGGACTAGATGATCTCTAGAGGTCCCTTCCAGCCTTAACCATTCTGTGATTCTCTTGACATCCCTTGTTTCCCAATCCAGTATGAATCTAGGCAGCTTAGTCTAATCATCATCAGGAACAGAACAATGAAGGTTTACTTGAAAGCTGCAAGAGGTGACTATTTCACATACATGTGGAGCTTGCTTGCACAAGAGCTCATCTTTTATTCCACTGTCACAAATCTTTCCTGCTTGATGGCAAACATTAATCTTAGGACAGTCACAATTTCTTGGTTGAGACAAATACTCATTAATAAACAGACTATTGTAAATCACAGATAGAAAAGAGAAAGATCATACCCATGCTAGCAGTGGGAAGGGCAGGTAACCTGGGTCTGATACTCTAAGTACTTGTGCTCCACCCTGCTTTGCATCTTTTCTGACCTCAGATGATCGCTTTGATTTAACAGAATTGTAAAGCACTCATCCCAACAAGCACTAATCTGCACTCAGAGGTAGTAAAAAGAAAAAAAAGAAAAAGTGATTGACATTTCTTAGCTTAGTTACTTGGGATAGGATTCATCTTAACCAATATAAATATCTACATGTCAGCTAGCGACTCTTTACAGACAATGAAGAGAATAGATGTTCTTACTCATCTTCATTTCAGTGTCACACAGACACCTAAAATAGATCAGATGAATCGTTTCTTTCATTAAATATTTCTGAAGTGAGGGGAAATCAATCTCTCTTTGCTTATGTAAATATTCTTTTCCTTATTTTGTTGTACCAGTAACTTAACCAGTAACCAGTAGCACCGATTGCATGGAATAACGATAGACAGGTCTGAGCCAAAGGTGCAGGGCAGGATTTCCATGGAAACATCCTGTGTTCTTTAGCATTGCACAGAGAAGACATTTCAAGGATTCTTTTCCTTTTTTCTTCATGTGTGAGAATAAAGTGAAACAAAGAAGGAACTGTGGGAAGGTACTGGAGGGAATCCATTCTGCAAAGTGAGCTAATTATAAGTCTAGGTAGAAAGAAGAATTAAAGCACAGACCTATCACTCTGCCATTCAGCTTGCTTAGGGGATTCACCAGAATTGGTTCAGAAGTCTTTGCTTTTGCCAAAGTGGGAGCAGCAGCTGAGTAACTCTTCAGTGAAGACAGAACTTGAGTGAGATTTTTGCTGTTCTACCACATCGCACTTCCCCTCCGCCCCTTTTTATTATCATCTGTCTTGAATCAGTTCCTTGTGGGGAACTTCATCTACCAGTGCTAATTGTATTACTCACGTGAATTGCCATTGATACCAGTGCAATGTAGAACAGCATTTTTGTTCTTGTTGTTAAAATATAAAAATCCCAAAATGTGTATGAGCAGAGCTGGGTTTAAACTCTATCTATCTTACTTATTCTACAGTAAAAGTGTTTACATGTTTACCTTTAATGAAAAGTATAATTAACACTTTTGGAAATCCAGGCAGTAGTTTCAGTAAGGAGAAAGGGAAGAAAAGCAAGTGAAATTTAACTCAAATACCAGCCTAAATAGTAAAATACAATTATCCAATTCTGTTTATTTGCTTCAACATCTGGAAGGGTTTGAGAGATTTTTTTTTTTGAATACTTGTTTAATGTACGATTTCTAATCTGCCTCATTTGCACTCCTATATTTAGGATTTTACACAGTTCCTTGTTGGCTCAATTATATTTCTAAAAAACTTGATTTTTTTTTGAAATGGTGTAGGGGCTGTATCTAGAAAAATATTCAGAGGGCATTCTGCCTTCCATTTCTCTTGTTGTCCTTCACCCATTGCAAAGGACAGTGTTCAGCATGAGTTAATCTGGCATTAGAGGTTATTTCTCTGCAGTTTATCTCTTGCTGAAGAAACCCCTTATTAGCACAAGACAAATCTAAAGAAGGAAACAAAAGTGTCCTACCAGCAGTGAGATGAATTCCTCACTGCAAAATTGGAAATAAAATGAAACATAAACTTTAAAATATATCTGACTAAAGTTCCTTTTTAGCCGTTCCAGTATGTTGGCTATGATGAGTGCAAAAATCTGGCAATATAACCTCTCTCCCCTTCTTTTCTCTTCCCTCATTACCCCTTCTTCTTTTTAAGAGCCTGGCCTCACCTTGAAAATCTTGCTGAGCGGTTACTCTTTCCTTCTAGTTCAAGACACACTCTACTCTCTCTCTCCCCTGTTTTTATTCTTAGCCTGGTGCAAACTGGCGTTCACTATAAATGCATTAAGTTGGTCCTTCCCTTCCCATTAGGAATTTTGTGAAGAATGTCTACCTGTTTGGGTCTTTACACGCTACCTCTCTTCTGAATTCATAGTCTTTTTTGGTGAAAACATTTTGGGATTGTCCTGATATTTTATAAGTAAGTCATCTGTTGAGTTGGAATTGTCCAATGTACTTTTTTTGGCTCACAGTGATCGCTTCATAAATGAAAGCATGAATAATAGAAATGATGGTTTCCATCACAAAAACACTTCATATCTCTTCTTCTCTTCATGCTTTTGAGTAAACTTCCTGGCTGAGTCACCCCCTGTCAGTCATGAAGAATGGAATAAGATGAAGGAAAAAATAAAAAGGGAAAGAAGAAGTTGTTGGTGCATTTTTTTATGATTTTCTCACCACCAGCTGAATGTTGTTTTTCACACCGTTGTCCCATCAGTTTTGAAAAGCTGATATTGCTGGGAATCTGACCATATGAGTTTTCTCCAGCCTTAGTGGATGTGTTTATGTGAGTAACTGTTCGCTAACCTAAACGAGTCAGACTGAAATTCTTTGTGGCATAGGAACTCTTCCTGCTACTGGTCAGAGCTGTGTTTCCTTGAGATGCAAATGCTTTCCATTTTATGTAATTTCAGAAGCAACCAGGTTCATAATAGAGAGAATGCAGCCCAGGTTGCATTTGTTCTCTCCCCTGCTATCATTTTAATGCATGAACTAAAGCCCTTGACCTTATTACACAATTCATCCAAAGAGTCATTTAAGTCAATAAAGCTAATGTTTGAAACTGCTTATAATCCACTTTTTCGTGATGCTTCTTTATGTTTCCATGTTTAAGTTTCTGACATGAGATTCTGAGGAGCAGAATTAAATTTTCACAGAACATGCCTTAAATTTTGCATATGAATGATATGCATCAGAAAACTCAATTCATTTCTGTGAAAATACAACTATCCTTTAGCATTTTGTTGAATATCTTCTTCTCATAGGTGGTATTTGATTCCTTTAGAAATCTGACAGTTCTAGACAAAATCTCCTGGGAAATTACTGTCAGGTCACACATCACCTATTCACCCTGGGTTTTTTTATCTGAGGTATAAAATTATTATTTTTATCCTGAAGGATATAAAAACACCTGGAGTCTTTGAACTGTATTAAAGAAAAGGATGATTGGAAAAAGAGTAGAAAAACAAATGACATGTTGATTCACCTGGATGAGTCTTGAAATAAAGTAATACATACATCATTTGGCCAGTTAGCTTTGTTTTGTTTTAAAGGGAGCTCTGAGAACACTAACGAACGACTAGAGGCTGCTGAAAGATATAAAGAAAAGAAGACAGTTTAGGTTAGGTTAGGCATAGTGGATTATCATTACCATTACCTGTAATTATAGCTAAAATGACAAAAGTGCGATCCATTGACATAAATGGAAATACATTCATAAACTATTATTGACTTGAAGTTAGTCATAAAATCTGCATGTGCGTGTCAATTCTTTTGTCCTTCTAGTTCAATTTTGCTTAAGCAGGGAATTACTCTCTCTTTTACTCTCTTTACCTGTTTCTTTTTACCTGTAATACTGCAAATCTAAAAACATAATTCCAAGTGTCATAGCTCTCTAGCATGAAGTAAACGTACTGGAAGGGTGAGAAAACTAATACTGATACACAGATTCACTTAGTCTGGTGCAAAAGTTTCCAGACTGGTACATGTTCTAGAGATAAAGCAATACTAAACAGCAGGAGCTGCCAGTTGTGTTTAGTGAAGGCATTTATTTGAGCTGCAGATTTTTCAGCTAAGTATTTGAGTTCAGAAACACCTTGGCTTCCCAATCCCCGCCAGAACCCAGCTGTTTTAAAGACTCATATTCCTGGCTGAGGATGCAGGAGTAGGATCAAGAGGCAGAAACCTTCCTGAAAGTAAAAGCTTGCTGCGATAACTCATACCTGGGATTAAGAGACAGATTTGGGTGAGTGCAGTTAGTGGTGCAAGGCAAGAAGGACATTGGTGCAGGGATGTAGTTGGGTTCTTGGCAAGTTAAAGTTTTGCCTTTTCATCTCAGAGTGTGGAACAAACAACTGAGAGAAAAATATGGAAATGCATCTTCTGGAGTATGTGAATGCTGAAGCTGCTAATCATTGCTTTCTCTTGGAGTGCTTCTGCACACTAAGTGTAGTAGTCCTGGGATTTATCTCATCTAATTTTAACATCTGCATGTCACAATCATGCAAAACTCCACCGTTTGATTTTATGAAGGCCTGGGTCACTCTTTTGTTCAGATTTTTTCTGGGTGGGTTCACATCTACAGACTTTGCTTTGGATTTCAGGTCCAAATAAACTCAAAACACAGGCAAAACTGCCAAGTTTTATCTAGTTCCTTGTCAAAATCATACAATAACACAAAATACAAATCAGCTAAAGTTCACTTGAAATTGGACTTAAAGTTCACTTTAGAAAATCTAATAATTGTATTAAACATGAAATCATGTGGATTTTGCATAACTTGGAGTAATGTAGAATGTGGTCCTTGTAGGTCCAGAAACTTCATTTTAGTACCTCCTTCATCATTTTGTCTGACATTCAGTATCATTTGTCCTGTCCAGACTGTACTCAGATTTCCATTGAACTTGGTGATAATTTGATTAAATTCTAAGTAACAGGTTAAGAGTTGAATATAATGGGCCAGCTGAGCTGAAGAAAATCTGTTTGACTGATTTCAAGTCCCTCTCCTCAAGTGCTCCATCTCTCTCAAGATGTTTGTAAGAGCAATCAACAAACAAAAAATCATTGTATATTATTTTTATCTTTCTTCCTCATAATCATAGTCCCTGTAGTTATTGTATCTTTAAAAAAGAGGTATCTAGAGGATATATTTAATTATGTGTTGCCCATGTAAAACACTTTTACTGTACAATGTATCGAATAGCCATTGCTCTATCACATGTATAATTTAATTGTTGAGTCTTTAGGCAGCAACATATGCTCTGATAAACATCTAGCAAAATGAAACAGTGTGATACGAGAAGGAGGGACCACTCAATAAACTCATCATCTATGTTATTTCTTGAGTCAACAGTGAGCAATAAACAGACTTTTCCAGAGTGCAACTCATTTCATTCTAAAATACATGTCTAAAACATGGGAGATCTGTTATCCTGTGGGTATATGTTAGATAAATAATATTACATAGATCTGTCAGATCAAAATATACTTCTCATGGTTTTTCCTATCAGGAAAATATGCCAGTTTTAGAGCTCCAAGGATAATTCTGTGGAAAAGACTTATATTTCAATGTCTATCCCTTTCACAGGGGTTTTCAGAAACATATACTGGAATAGAATAACAGAGGGAGAATACTTACAGTTTTGATTAAGTCAGCATTTGAGGGTTAAATAGTTATTTTCTCTACTGTTGTGTATAAATTTGCTGTAATAAAAAGTAGCTCACATGTAGGAACACTGGAGTTACTGAGAACATTTAATATGATGACTGATTATTTAAAATATGCTGTGAAACATTTTGGATTTAGAAATACTTATGCCCTGAAGACTATCATGAAGAATGGCTGCATTCCATGGCAAGAACACTGTTTGGAAACCTTAGCTCACTCCAGCCTACTCACAATGATGATAAATTGCATTTATCATACAGTGTATGAGCAGTTTTTATGCAGGTGGTATGCAGGTGGTTTTGTTCATTTTTTTTTACACACACACCAAAAACCTCTCTTGCTTTTTTTTTTTTTTTTTTCCTGGTAAGAACATTTAGATCCATTCCTTCACTATTATATTACCTAAAATACAAGCAGTAGCTACATCAGTTTTACATCAGTTCCTACAAAAGGAACGGAAATCCTAGAGTTGTTTTGGTATCCTGTTATGGAATAAAATGAAGAAAACTCCAGAACTGCTTCAGCGCCAGTGTTCATCGTGTTAACCTTCATAGTTCTGTGCTACCCTTTACACCTTCCATGGAGTAGGAGAAAGGAAACAAAATGTGTCATCGTGTACTCTTGATAGGTCAGATGATTGTCTCTTCCAGGCTTCTCCATTAACCAGTAACTGAAACAAGAAGTATCAATCAATTTCTTGCTCATCCATCTTTCAGTGAAAACTGATTACAAGATTACAAACTTTGCTGAGAAAGTCGAAGACTTCTGTGATAGAGATCTCAACATGAGCAGCTTTGGGGAGGACTGAAGTGAGTGAATGATCATGTGCTCCTCTCCCTTCTTTACCTCTTTCTTAGAAAACTTCCTCAGCGGTAAGCAATGATGACAGATAGCAGCAAGTCAGGACTGTCTACACCACCCATCACCACTGACCGTTATCCTAAAGCCAGTTTTGACCTATATCATAAGTAAAGTTCTTCCTATTCAAATACATTCTGACAGGGAAGGAAGATAAGTGAGGGTCCCCAGTCTCAGAGACAACACTTTTATAGCATCAGTTTCTAATGATTTGAGAGGTAAAAATGAATTTCCTCCTCTACCTTTCAGAAAAATAGTTGGTACTCCATGTGAAAGGAATTTTTTATTTGTCATTACAATTCATTTTCATGAGCTTGGTTATGGGAATTTCTGAAGAGCAGGGAGGTATCTGCTTACAGTAATATCTAGAGAGGTAGGTCTTAGCTCACAGCCACTGTTTCCACCCTTCACCTTCTCATTTCTTCTCAACTAAATTGGGTAGATTTCTTCTTGATATTGTGGCTTTTCAAACTTGCCTATCCCTGTATGTAACAAGGTGAAACATATGCAACAAATCTGAAGTCATGAATTCAGTCTGCACAGCACTTTGATATTTCCAAAGCAGCAAGGTAGTGCTGAGTCTAAAGCTTCATCCTTTCCATTTTTGTAAAGCAAAAAAAAAAGAAAAAGGAAAAATGGCTCTTTTTTTGTCTTCTGCAAAACTAATCTGTTATGACATATAACAAACATGAACTAATAGAAAACTAACCTAAAATTCTGTTAAGGAGTTCATAAATTCATTTCAGTATAGCATTTTTCTTATGATACCAGCAGTTTTCACAGAAATATACCTGCAGTAATACCCATGCACAATGGATCAGACTGATCTACTACTGCAACATATTTAAGAACATGTTATTCTCCAAGTAGCTGTCACTAAGAAGACCTCTATAGACTACTCACAGAATAAAGTATTGCTTAGCATAAGTAAGATTATCATAGTCTGTTCCTTTATGAACCCATGTAACAATAATAATAAAAGTATTTTGAGTGAACAGTCTCTAAGTCTCATCAGACTCTGCTTGCCATAATCAACAAATCATCTTGATTGTCCTTCTTGTAATTTGTAAATGAACCAGAATTAACCTATTTGGAACTCATGACCTGTAGTTCAAAACCATCTGCTATTTATTCTTTTAGAGTATTTTGTGACCTAGGTTATGGTGGGACATAACACATTTGCTGTGCAAGTCACAGTCAGTACAGAATGCAAGTGAAGAATGGGAGCCTGACACAGCTCAATTGAGTCTGAAATAACAGTTAGACTGGCTAGCCTGTAACATGCTTTTTTAGGAAGATCAGCTGAATAGAAGAACAGTGTCTGTGTGAAGCTGACCTGATAAATGGGCATAATGTGCTTCTAATTTTTTGAAGATTATTGGATTTTTCTTTAGGCCACTTAAACAGGCTTCAGTAACATATTATTGATATAATAATATGTTATCATATGTTTCCTGATATCAGAAATGATATCAGGAAAGAAATCACATCAACTAATTTATGCCAAAAAACACTCAATAACTGACAATGAATCAGAGTGCATCAGAGTTGGATATTTATTTGTTTTGTTTAGCTTGATTGCTCAGTGAAAAAACGTCATAGATAGGGCGATTACAACAAAAGAATAATAGTCAAACTCCTGAGAACAAACTACTAAAATCACCCACCTCTCTTTCTTCAAGGTCAGTATCATTCCTGAGCCAAATTTCATAGAAAGGATATGCTACTGGAAAACAGAGTGAGAAAGGAATCAGCACAGTATTCAAATTCTGGAAAATTATTTTTAAAAAGTGATTAAACCTGAAGCTGAGAGAGACCTTCCTGAGCTTTAAGCGGGACTTGTATCATGGACATATTATACCAGTGAGAAATATTTTTTTTCTATAAGTCACCCATTTTTTTCAAATACAAAATTTGCAAGTGGACCTTGGCCTTTACCTATTTTAAAACCCAACATTTTTACTGCTCCCAGTGGAGAAGTGATTTGTTTGGGGTTCATGTCATCTAATTTTAGAATGGATCATGATTACTTGCAGCTTTGTTGGCACAGTAAAAGCAGTGTGACTACAACTCAGGACTTTAAAATGGCTGGACATGGCAAGTAAGACTGTAACATTACTCTGAACTGCAAATGAAAACCAAACATGAGAGGAGTTGTCTTTGCAGAGTCAGAACTTCTTTCTCCCCTCCCAGTCACAAGCAATCTGAGGCTAGGCACTGAACAGCCCAGGTGCTGTGCTTTGTGCAAGGCACTCCAGATAAATCCAGTTTAGCTCAGAGTTTCACATATTGTTTTTCCTCAGGCCTTCCTTTAGGTGGGCAACTTCTTGAAGAATCCATGAACACCTCCAAATGCCTGGCATCCCTGGATGAAGTTTACAGAATCACAGAATGATTGAGGTTGGAAGGGACTTCTACAGAACATCTAGTCCAACCCCCCTGCTCTAGCAGGGAGTGCCAGAGCACGTGGCACAGGGTGGCATCCAGGCAGGTTTGGAAGATCTCCAAAGAAGGAGATTCCACAACCTCTCTGGGCAGCCTGTGCCAGGGCTCTGGCACCCTCACAGGAAAGAAGTTCTTCCTCATATGAAGACAGAACTTCCTGTGATTTAATTTGTACCCATCACCCCTTGTCCTGTCACTGGCCACCACCGAGAAGAGTTTAGGCCCATCCTCCCTACATTCTCCTGCCGGTGCTTATACATATTGATCAGATCTCCTCTCAATCTTCCCTTCTCTGGGCTAAACAGGTCCAGCTCACTTAGTCTCGGTCACTCTCGAAGGATGTGACTACAGATGTGACTTGCAAAAGATTTATAAAATGATGCACTAACGCGATAAAAACCACATCTAAAGAAAAGGAGACTTTTACTTTCTCCCCTTTCTTTGGATAAAAGCTATTACACAGAAACATTCTCAGAAAGATAAGCAAAAAAAGAAAAAATAATAATAAGAAAAAGAAAGCAGAACCTCTGTAAGCATCCCTTAGAAGCAAATATTATTTAAAGAAGTAGAGAGAAGATTGCAAGGACTTCTGGCATATCTATTCAGAGTCTAGGAAGTCATTCAGCTACAGGCTAAAACCTGCAGATCTAGGAGATCACCTGTAGGCATGTGATGAAGCCCACTGAATGTCTAGTGTTCCTCAAATAAATTTTGAGAGACATTTGGCTGAACAAGTGCATGTGTTCAATTTGGACGGAACCACTCCAGGCACACACTGCCTTTCAACAGAGTGGAGGCTACCTGATGTATCTGCATAGGACTGGCAGGACAAAAGTAATTCTGGTATAGCTCCTAAATAAAACATGGGAATTATATTGCCTAAGAAAAAGGAACAGTCAGAAAACAAGATAAATATGGCAATAGCAGGAAATTAGTACTGTGGTAATATATGTAACCATCCATATAAACTGCTTCATTCTAATAGCATATTATATTGATTTTTTTCTCTTAGATTAACTGTTGTCTAAAATTATATAGTCTCATATCTTCCCTTTCAACTAAGAAAACAATTTGTTTTCTTTGTTCATTTTTCTATCTGATCTAATTAGATATTAGTATATCTAATAATGTAAATATTTTTCCAGAGTGTAATTATTGAAAAATAAAATATAATTAAAATTAAATCCATTGATTTTTATAATTGATTGTTTCTGATACACCCGTAATCTTCATTAGAAGCAGTAAAATGTGTAAAAAGCTTACGACAATCAAATGGGTGCAATCACTGATAATGAAAATAAAACCACAAATAATATTAAAATTTTAATTAAATAGCAATGTAAACTCTGTTTTTTGTGTGTCTGTCTACCTACATAATTCTTATGCTGGGTAATATAAAAAATGACATTGGTCATGATTTGACTTTGTCATAATTTGAATCTCAAAGATTATTACCTCTGTGCCCTGAAGATGGAATAAGTGTTTTCCAGTCATTAAACCTCACTCTGCATGCTATGTAAAAAAGTTGCCCATTTGCAGTTTTTAACTCTGGAAGGGTAGCAGTCATCACAATAATAGAAAAAAAGCACTCAGCAACTGAATACTACTTATATTTCTCACATAACAGACCATAAGTTTTTGTTATGCAATTTAAAATGGTCTTTTTTTGTATGCTGAAGTTTATTACTTCATTCATCTACTTACTGAAGGTTAAGTTATATCAAAGAATTGATGACAGATTCTATGATCATAAACACAACTCCTATCTGAGAATACATCATGGCAAACTAGAAGAAATGGGAAAGGATTTCATTTAGTAATATACATTAGTTCTCAAATATCTGACTTAAGAGTTTGATTTCATTAAACATAATTATGTTAACTCAATTCAAGCACCTTTTCTTTGTTTTTCAGGAAATTGTAAGTATTATTGAAATGACGAAATTTGATGAAAGGTGGAATATGAGAAATATCTGGCATGGAAAGCTTCAGTGAATATGTTATATCTTAGAAGTCCTATGTTAGAAACTGGTTTAATCTCCTATTTTTAAATGCTACTTCTCTTTATTTCTTTAAACTTTTAAGTCCATTATGACCTCAAACACAGAGATGGAAAGAATTTTTTCCTTGTATAAACAGATAAGAACAGATTGCAGACACCTGATAGATGTTGAATACGCGCTTCCTACTAAAATTAGTTTCAAATGTAAATCTAAAGGTTTTTATAAATTGGTTTCAGAAGGCAAAGATGAAGCAAAAGGCATTACTGACATTGAGTGCTATCATTAAATAGTAAATTGAAATCAATAATCTCAAAATATTTGAACACAGGGTCTACACATACTTGAGGAAAAGTACATTCTATGTTAAAGATTTTTTTTTCCTGAATAATGTTTAAAATAAAGTAATGCTCATTATTTTTCATACTACTTGTCTTTGTTCTTATCCAAGCAAGCTGGAATATAGCTCATTAGAAGGAAGAATTCAGGATGTCTCCTGTATATTCAAAGATACATAAAAAATCCTGCTTTTTCTAAGGCTTCTCTCTCTGATTTAATCAGACTATTTTTTTCTCAGCTGCGTTATAAAATCAACAAAAAGGTTTTTGTGTCCTGCTTCTGAAATAGATGATTTCCCATAAAGAACAGGAGAGCTTAGGCATTTCCTCTGTACCAGAAACTGCTTGTTGTTACACTTTTTCTTCATCTCATTTAGACTGGTTCTTAGCAAGCAGGAGTGTTCCATTTTCTCTATATTTTTGCATATTGTCCCTTCTTATCCTTTAGCTTTTCCTCAGAAGGCTGTTGATACCATCCTTTACCCAAGAGTGTGACCAAATATGTTCAAGGAACATTCCCATGACATAGAATTGAATCATGCCCTCGCTGGAGTTGTAAAATAGTAGGTAAAGGTAGAGACTTTGTTCAAAATTATCCAGACTGGATACAGAGACCTAGATTCTTAAGTACATTTAGACATCTATTTCCCCTGGGTTGCAAATTGACTATTTAGATGTCATTTAAAATCTGGACTGTGAAGACTGCTCCTGCAAAGTTGAGTTATCTGCTGTTCATGTTCATCCTGCATTGTCTCTAAAATACATTCCTTCTTCAGGGTCCAGCTCAGTCTCTGATTAATTTGAGCTCAAAATAAGCAATGACATAGCCATCTTTGCAAGAAAATTTTAATGGTTCTTTGGTATTTAGGACCATTTATTTCACCTAAAAGATTATTAAAATTAATGTGTGCAATATAATCATGTTCATCATTTGAAATTAAAAAAGCTGTGTAATAAAGCTCTAATAAATCAATTTTACCTTCTTCCATTGGCAGACTGTCAAAATAAATTCTCCACTGGGGTCTTATAAGGAATATAACACTAAGGTGTTGGCCATAGTATCTCTGTGAAAAACCCTAAAGGATCATGTGCTACTGAAAGTGAATAATGATTAAAAATCAAGCCTAACACTCATAATGGGTATTAAATATTTTGACCCTGGCCTTTAACCAAGAGGTCTAGGAGATGCCAACTATAAAAAGCCTAAGTTTTGTATTGCATATACCACACTTACATATTTTTCTGAGTTTCCGTCTTTTTGACCCATCATGATAACATTTTTTTTCTGGCTCTTCAATTTCTGTTAATCCAAGGGGCTCATTTAATATCCACTGAAGGAGGGGGGAATCTTTCCATGACTTCAGTGAACTCTGGATCAAATCTCACATTTTCTGAAACTTCCACATCCTTTGAGACTCCCAGCTCTCACAGTTTAACTTAGACAATATTGTCTTCAAAAATTGATTGTCTTCTTGTTGCTGAAAGTGATGCCAGTCCCATTATTTATATCACATCTAGCAAACCCACAGGAGTGAAGCAAAACTGAAATCCTCCAGGAGATTGACTGCCTTGATGAGTGTAGCATAAGTCACCCAGGCTGAGGCCACTCACTCAAATATTTCCATGTGTAAATATTAAGTTACAATATAGTGTAATGGAATTAACAGTGCACACCCCAAGTCAGGTGCAATGAAAGAGCTCAAGATCAAGTATCAGTAGTTACACATGGATCATTCCTTGTTTTCTAAGGGACCTGGATTATCTCAGATATGTAGACAAAGCTCTTCAAGATTTTCCATCCTTGGGGCACCATTGTCCTTTTTGCTCTAGCCCAGACCTTGTTCTGGGGTTAAAATTGCTCCCAGCTTGTAAGTACTTGTGTCCATCTCTGCCACAGAAGGGATTGGACACATGGTCCTCACTAGGAATACTCACAGAAGTGCATCTGTTACTGCTGTAACTGTTAACTCTCTTGAGTTTAAAAACAGATCTAGTCTCCTCTAACAGTCCTCTTTTCACCTTTGCTAGAATATTACCCAAACATGTGGTTGCATTTTGTGACTTTGAACCCTGGGAGTAGGGGAAGGTGAGACAAATTATGTAGTGCATATCAGCCACCCTACAGAATTTTTGTTTCATAATGGTCACTTGTTCCTGTGGATTTTCTCTGGACACCATGTGCAGTATGTCTGTGCCATCACATAATACCTGCTAGGGCAGATGGTCTAAATTTTCTGTATTGCCTACCCATGTTATAGAGGAAAAAAGATTGGTGATATCCACCTTCCCTAATAAGTCTCAGATGATTTTCCTATCTGGCCAAGATAGAAAGGCCAAAACAGAAAACTTCAACTTAGAATCTTTTCTTAACTTTCTGCTAAAAACACCAGTTATTTCCCCAAAGCAAAATAATTAACAAATGTACATAGGAATCATTTCTCCACTTCACATCATCTGATTTAATTATATTTTTTAAATGCAGTCAAAGTCTCTAGACCACTAAACAGTCTAAGAAAGTTCCAAATTTTCATTGTGGAAAGACATATTTTTCACACAATAAATATGTAAAACAAACTTCTGAAACCTCCTCATGGAGGTTTCCTCTAATTCCTCTAATTTGATGTTGCCCTCTAGTTAGTTACAATCATTATTTTTCCTATGCCCTTTGCTTCAATCATCATTCATCAAGTCTCAGACTAAGGAGTTTTTACAGCTGGGTCATAAACCAAATCAATGGAAATGTTGATGCAGTATTAACTATATCAGTCCTAACAGGTGTCTTTATAATAACCCTTGTAAAAGCAACACCTCTATGCAGCTCTCCAGCAGGCTCTAAGGAGCGTGCTAGAAGTAGGGAGCAGGGAAAAATAAGTAATTAGAGTTCTCATTAACCAGGAAGACAGGTTCTTTCAATTTCTGTCCATTAAAGTCACACATGTAGGCATTATGGCAATATAGATCTCAGCTGCACACTTCCAGGAAACTCATGATAAAATATTAAAAAATAACCCAAAAGAGAAATTGCTAATCTTCCAGTTACCCTGCTCATTATATGCCAATCCATGAGCTCTGCCACACATTCATATGCAGGTGCTTACACAAGGTGGAATAAGAAAGAAAAAGGTGTCTGGTAGAGTGATATCTATATAAAAAAAAAATGTTGGCCTGCCCTCATCATTTATTATATGAACTAAATTAAAGAAAATCTGAGTTTCATGCTGGAAGCTCAACCTGAGAATTCACTGGAGAGCTGGGCAAGAGTCCACTGCACAGAGCCACACCTGAGCCTGAAGGTGCCTCTCACATCAACACTGAACATCTCATGTCATGGGCATCTCTTTATGAGCAGAGACGCATTGTCCTTGAAAGATGGAGAAAGCAAAACACTGGGCCACTACTGTGCTGAGAGAGGGGGAAGACACTTAAGCCTATTTTCTGAGACTTTCACATACTTTTAGTGGGAGCTTCAGATTAAACGGAGGCACAAGCATGCCATTTTCTAGGAGGTACCCTTGTCATCTGGTAAGCTTTCTGCTGCTTTTTTCTTTCTCTGGTTGCTCAGTTTTATGACTACTGACTAAACAGTGACCTGTGTCAAAGAGCAGTCAGATATGTGGCATATATATATGTGTGTGTATGGTAGCATTTTCTTCAGTTTGGTTTTTAATCATGGGACATGATTATCTTGGGACATGCATCATAGCACTAGCATGGAAAAAGGAAGCTGGTGACTGCTTCTTTTTTGCTCTCTTTTTGTCGGCATCTATCTTAAGCAGAGCTACATGTTGCAGGCAGAGGCTGGTTCTAAAGCCCTCTCTCACACATCTCCTCAGTCCTCTGGTTCTCCATGTCCTGAATTGGTTGACTGTGTGCTCATCTGGTCTTCATGACAGAGCACTGAATATAGTAGTAGTGATGCTCTTTATATAGCCAGAAGTAAGACAATAGCTCCCAGCCATTGGCACTTTAGAAACAGTTTGAATAAAAAACACTAGTCAACAAATATTCTTATGTTAGTTGCTTTTCTAATTTTTTCAAAGGGCCTTTTCATATTAGGCCCTCTTTGTCAATTATGGTCTATATTTGCCCAGTGTAATTCACAGCCAATGTCATATGAAAGACCCATAACCACTTCTCTCTTGGTTGGAGAACTTGCATACGTCCCTGCAGAGTGCTGGAATCCTCTATATGCTTTGCCAGCTTTGTGTCTGTGCATGGTGGCAAGAGACTTAGAGCTGTAGCAACACTTATTTTTTTCCTCAAAAAAAAAAAGCTGAAACATTTCTTGCAATGATCAGTCAAAGTTCTTATGAACTTTTGTATGATTCACAACTGCCTAAACACAATGATTGATTAGATTTCTAATGATATGTAAAGGAGCAAAAAGGTATTCAATTCCTTTAGAAAAAAATGTAAGCAGGGTAGAGAACATCAGGATATTCACAAATATGTATTTTAAAGGAAGACAAAATTTCTTTTATTTCAATGAGGACCTCTTTGGAAAAATCCAGGTGCCTTTGTACAGCAGAACTTATGGATACAGATTTATTAGGTTTCTTGGCTCATCCACAAGGACCTCACATGAAATGTCTCCCAAAGCTTCCGGACAAAAGCACTTGTTCCTGCTTATGGTCTTCTCCATTCTCAGTAGCAGCACCCAGGCCAGATCAGCAGGACTCAAGAGAATGATTTAGCACCCTACTGGTCCAACCTGTTGAACTTTTAGTCATATTTAATTATCTTGGGGGTAAAAGAAAGACAGAGAAGGAATAATGCCTAATAAGAGTCACACAGGAGAGGAAATTCCTTTTTTTTTTTTTTTTTCTATCACCTTTCACCCTCCTATAAAGGTCAGGCAACATTTGTCCCTTATTTAGAAACATTTTCTACATTTTCCATGTTACTAACACCTTTAAAGATATTGTCCCAGCTTTGCAATGCATCCTAAGGCCATTATGTAGAAGTCTTCTTATGTAACTTAATATGATCTCTCAGGTTTATAAGATGGGCTCATGAAAATGTTACACACAAAACCAGCAAGATCTCTCTCCTCATCAGATACCTGTGCAGTCTCTGCTGGCTACCTGTGCAGTCTCTGCTGGTTAAATGCTGGGGCATGGGGTATAAAAAGAGTGAAAGAGGTATTTTTTTTTAAATCTCTTTTGGATCTGCTCCCACACAAGCACCTCTCTGGCCTCATTATCACAGTTAGAGCTCCCTCTTCTGATTCAATCACTCCTCCTCTTCCAGGATGAAGAACTTAATATTACTATGTGCAAAAGTAGGACATACATTGACGAGAGCCCAATAAGACTCTCCACCACTGAGTTGATATTTTCCATACGCTGTCTGTCAGCATTGGATTGTAATTTACAGGCATATAAAATCCAGGGATACAAAACCTGGAATCATGTTGGAGCTCAATGCTCCAAATTTTCCAATTTCCAATGCTCCAAATGTTCTCACAACATGCGAAAACCAGCAGGGCAAGTATCACCTCCAGAGAAAACTTGTTAGGGGTAGTCACTCAGCCAGGATGTCTCTGAGTAACAAGCGTTTGCCATGCAAAGCTTTTGTAATTCCTGTAAAACTTGGGAGTTTCTTTGGACACTGTCAAAGATATACAAAGTGATGTCTTCCTTCCTTCCTTCCTTTCTTCCTTCCTTCCTTTCTTCCTTCCTTCCTTCCTTCCTTCCTTCCTTCCTTCCTTCCTTCCTTCCTTCCTTCCTTCC
>JAUBNY010001194.1:1166608-1195517 GCA_032275445.1 Crypturellus soui
CTTTCTTTCTTTCTTTCTTTCTTTCTTTCTTTCTTTCTTTCTTTCTTTCTTTCTTTCTTTCTCTTTCCCTCTTTCCCCCTTTCCTTCTTTCTTGTTTTTTTTTGATTTTCTTAGCCTTCTCACTGAAGTTTGCATTTGAAATATGACTTGAACACAAGAAAACACTTCTTCACTGTGAGGGCAGTTGAATATTGGAAAAGATTTCCAAAGACGTTGTGGAGTCTCCATCTTTGGGACCTGGGCAACCTGCTCTAGTTGAACCTACTTGATGTGGGGAGTTGGAGCAGATGATTTCCAGTATCTCTTCCAACTCCAATTATTCTGTGATTCTGTGATATTTTTTAAGCGTAAGAAGCGTACTACATGCATATTGGAGATACTGAAGAATCTTTTATCATTGTAGAAATTTGACAGGTATTCTAGACAAAGCAGATATTAAATGTAGCCCTGGATTTTCTGCTCCACTTTCCTTTTTTTTAAGGTTCCTCTTCAATGCAGAAGATATCTTACAAGTTAAAACTGTTGTTTTAGAACTTAAACTTTTAGGACTTAAAAAAATATAATTTTGCCACTTAGAACCTGTGAAGCATCAAACATATGTGCAAAATTTAATTAATTTTAATTTTTTTAATTGTCCAAAACATGCAATGGGTGTCCAAAGCAGTTCCACTGAAATATCGCATGAACAGAGGCTTCAGAAACAGAATATTTGCCTTTTTAGAGCTTGATTTTAGAGGTATTTCTAGCAGCTGAAGCCAAAAGACAATATGATCTATATCCTATTAGATACCTACCACTTCTGCAGACTAACTCTTATGACTACTAATTTTCTAAAGAGAAGAACTTATGAGAGATAGAATTCAAAGAATAAGGTCAAAAATGCCTTGCAACTGGGGAAAGAGATCCTGAAGTACTCAGAGGAAAAATATTCCATAGCACTCAATAAAAAAGTCAAGATATGCTGCTTGGAACAGTTAGCACATATATTTTTAACTCCAATTTGGATGGTCTATGAAAAACTCAGTTTAGAGATATTCTTTATAATTATCTGAAGGGGAGGGTGGCCTAGAGAAAAAGTTTCATTTATCAAGAAAAACGTACTACTACTTTACACTTCTACAGATGTGGGTTTCAGTAACACAGACCACTTGATCTGGTTTATGGAGAGTAAGCAGTTCCATCACTAAGACTAGATGGAAAGAAAGGGAATCCAATAGAAGTAGTGAGACCATTTATTCCGTCAACTACTCAACAGCTATCTCACATCTTTTAGCCAGATTCAATTTTTTTTTTTTTGGAAATGGCCTCACTATTTCTAGAGCAATACTAGAAATGCTCATGTACCACAGAGGATAACAAAATGTATGGGAATGGCCTTTCTTTCTGCAGCCGCATTTTCCTGTCTGCAAGTAAAGCTTACCATTTGAGCCACATGGGAATAAAAAGAACTGTTAAACAGATTTTTTTTTCCTAGAAGAAGGTGGAACAATTCTCTGACCTCACAATGGATCCATTTTCCAGAAACAAAAGGAAAAGAGTGTATAGTTAAAACCAAAACTTGTTATTAGAAAAAGAAAAATTGAGTGCCCTTATGGTAGATAAAGCCTCAGGTCCAAATAACATGATTTCACAAGCATTAGTAAAGGGCATGAAATTAACTGACATTCTTAAAAATGAGGAGGAGATTCCTGAGGATTAGGAAGTGGCAAATACAACTCCATTAGTTTAAAAAGGGTCAAGACATTAAAGACCAGGAAACTAGAGACCAGTGAGTTTAACATCTGTTGAAGGGAAATCTTAGAAACTTTACACTATGCAGTAGGAAGAACACCTGGGAAAGTGGTTTGGTTAAGTGCAAGCAGAGTAGAATCAAGCAGGTTGTGTTTAACTAACTATAAATGCCAGTAATAAATAAATAATAGACTTGATCTGCTGGTTTGCTTGAAGACAACATCTCTACGATAAGAGAAAGAGAACTTAATGGCTATGCATAGCAACACTCCGTTGAATGTATAAAATAAGCCCTGAGGCAGTAGGCCCAAAAGAATGCTGGATAGAAATGGAGTTTAAGAATTTGGAAGAAAGGCTCTTTTATATTCTTAAAGAAATACGGGAACTTTTTGATGTAGAAAGGGATTTAAAGCAGAATAAGAGCTGTCACCTTCAGGTCCTCTATTATCAAAGTAAAGTTATTAAAATGAGTGTCCAAGTGCTAAGTGAATCCTTAGGAGTAAATCAGGGTTTATTCATACATTGCATTTACTTTAAAATATTAACTGATTTGAGTGAATAAGTACAAACTAGTATAGCCATTTAATCTTAATTATATACCATTTTGATTTTCTCCATCTAAAACTTTCTTGAAATTAAATTATAATGTCTTTGACAAAAAAAAGGTCCAGTAAGTATAGTAATCCGTAAATATGAAGTATTCAAAGTAATAATCAACAATCAAGCAAGGGATTTTGGGGGGGCAGTTACCATATAAAAGCATTAAGGCTCACTAGCTTAAAGTCTACGGGCAATTTTGAGGATAACTGGAAAGTCAAGAGACTTTTTTCAATAGAGAGTCTATTCCTGTCTCTGTTAGTGATGTCCACGCTAATGAGTACATTATTTTAATGTCTCTGTGTTCCAGATTTCCCTCCTGTTAAACAGATAATAAAACCAGTAGGTTTCATGAGGTTTAAAGTATTAAGGTTTTGAATTCCTTTGAAAGCTTAAAGGGTCTATAGATGTGTAAAATATTCTTATACAGAAAGATATGTATGTGGCATATTAGGCACAGCAGGGGCCCTCATTTGCCATGAATCAGAGGAACTATAAATCTATTTGTGTCAGGTCATAAATCTTTTTTGACCAGACTTTGATAATAATGTGTCCTTGGAGGTATTTGATCTCTTACTCCTCTGACATCACAAAAAAGGTTGTTCCTGAATAGTGATGTATTAACTAGGATTGAGCAAAAGAAAACCCACTACGTGTTTGACTCCTTGTACTCTCCATACTGTCCACCTTGCCTTAGGTAGCTATCTGCATTAGAGACATAGTCACAACATCTACACTTTCCTAAAAAGAAAATAGTTGCTCTGGTAATAGGAAAGTCAGAGGCACAGCCAGAGATTTTATCTGTAAATAATTTTTTCCTGTGCGTATCTACTTAGAGTGCCTAACACCGCAGATCAGTGCCCAAAGTTAGGTGTGATGAATCAAAGATGTAGACCATTTTATCCAACTCCCTGAGGACAGTGTTGGTGGGATTCATATTCAGGTGTAGAAACTTCAATGTAGACATCTAGAGAAAAAGATATTAAGGAAAATACTCTTCACGATGAGTTAGGAAGAAGCGTTTAGGCTAACACGAGGCAGACAGGGCAAGATATTTTTCTCACTAAAGAGAAGAGATTTGTTTTGGTATGATCAGAGTTGGTTGCAATTTCCATATTCCCTTGGGAAAGAAAAAATTGAAAATCCAACTTTTAATGAAAAAAAAGTAAAATTTCTGTAAAATTCCTGCTGTGATGCTTCAGACAGTATGTAGTCCTGAAGTCCTTTGCTCTTCCTTTTAGCAAAAGTTTGGGTTCCCTGACAGAACTGGGTCTCCTGAAGGGCAGGATGGGATAAAGATGAGGTGATATATCATCAGATACTCCAGGTTGTGCCACTATGATTTGTGGTGCTGCAGGACTTGGAAATTCATTCGTATTTGGTTGAGTTTAAATCAGCATTCTAGCAGCAAATCCCGGTAAAATATTGTGACTGTCTCAAATACAGTTTTAGAGGAATATTTGATCAAAATGAAACAAGCAGACAACCCCCCAAATCCTCAAAACACCACACACAGTCAGGGCATTTTTCACCAACAATAGAATGTTTAATCCCAAGTTTAGACAATAATTTAGGCAGACTGTTTTAGTCAGCTTCTGGATATAGTATAATAAAAATACACAAATCGTAACTAAGATTTATATTTTTAGTAGATGATTATCAGTGAGTCAAAAGAGCTTGATTATCCTCACACTTTCCATTTTCACTTGAATAATCAGCTCTCTGAAATGGAATTATTTCTGTTTTACACAAGTACTAGATCTATAAAAATGCATAAACATACCCACAAAGCTGAAGTGCTGTAGGTTGAAGTTTGTCCTTCTGACTGCCTCTCTATTTCTCCCCCCACAAAAAAAGAAAACTATATTTATCTAGTTTAGTGTATGATTTAATCTCTGAGTTAGCTGAATTAATTCTGGTTCAGGAGCAGCAAACAGTGAAGGTGGAGGATGAGAATGAAGAGCAGCTCTGTGGGATAAGCCTCTTCCCTCCTTCTGCAGCCTGATTTTCAAGACAAACTACTTTTAGAAAGTTGGTTTCCTTTAAAAGGGGAGATGGCATGGCAGCAGGTGTAAAGTACATATAAGGATTCTTCCTCATCTCTTGTAAATAAACAAAGTCCTATTTGAAAATCTGACCCAACATTTAAAATTCATGACTAGCCAGGCAATATTCTGCAAAGAAATGACTGCTGAACAGGGAAGCCTTGGGAGTCCAATGAATTGATTTCCCCACCTACCTAATAGATTATGGCTAGTATCCTCTCCACAATGCAGTGCTTTGGAAATAGAGACTAATCAGGATTTGGGTTGGGAAAGTTTTACATTTCTGCATTAAAGCAAGACGTCAGATAATATGCAGGAAGCTGTTCAGCTTCTGGTCATTCAATATTTCTTAAAAATAACCAATGGAAAAAGATCAGAGATTTAAAAGCTAGACTGCTAAATTTCCTGAAGACTTTCTGCCAAATATCCAATGAAATAATCACAGCAAATAAGCATTACCTTACCAATCTGCATTTTGTTAAATAGCCAAATAATGAAAATTTGATAAAACACAATTTTTTAAGAAAAAAAAAAAAAAAACGTATTTTACATTCCAGATGTCAAAACTGGGGAAAATGGGCAATGAAATGTTAGAAAAGGGCCAAAGACTTGCTTGTTTTTCCAAGACTGGGTTAGGTTTAAAAAAGCATGGCTCAATCCCTTGTAATCAAAGAAATATACCACCAGAATTAAAGTTTCTCAGATCTGGCAAGTCACTAAGCAGACATTAAGTGTATAAATAACAGTCAGACATTTTACTAGTTTTTCTCCAAATTTTTCAGTTTTCAGGAATCGTAAACTGAGATTTGTTTTTTAGGTGCTTGGGTGCTTGTAAAATATTGGTTCTGAACATTTCTTGAGAAGGTATTAAGAGCATTAAAATTTGCTCTTGTAAACATCCTACTCTGCCCCACCGAGAGATGCAAAATGGAGGAGAATTAGATCTTTAATTCATGATGTTCAAGAAAAAAAAAAAAAAAAGATTGCCTTCAGGAAGGGGAACTGGTATGCTTAAAGGTTGGGGAATCATTAACTGTCTGAAGAGAGTCTGTCGTGAGCGGTTCCAGACAGCACTTATTCCATGGCATTTCCATATCGTTTCAGGGAAACCAGAACAGCATGACAGTAAGGCAACACTTGACCTAAAACACATGGCAGACTTAGGAGATGGCAAGTGCAGGTCAACATGGACAAAAAGGGGAACCAGGGATGCAAGCAGCAACATGGTGAGAGAAAACCACTGTCTTTGGAAGACAGGAATGGCAATTAAGATTACGCTTCCATTTTCTGCATCCCATGGTTAAGGAGATACGACAGAATTTTAAAACTCAAGCTGCAGCCCACTGTTGTAAGGATCCCGTGAAGATCTCAAGTAAGTGAACTAATCTAGGGAATTTGGAGAGAAACAGTTATCCTTATCAAGCAGACTGCTAAAGAAAGGCTGGTTGTCCAGGAATGTACGCACCTACTCTTAATTCATCGATGAGCACAAGTTATAGTAGGACACAGGGACATAAATTAAGATCATCTGAACAAAACTCTTTGCTTACTGCACATTAAAATTTAGACTGGTAAATATATGATAGGTCCATTCCTGCTTTGACAGTTCTGTGAGTCTAGCAGTAAATTTTAGACCAGATTTTATTTGATCCTCGCATTGTCTAACGATAAATTTGTGCCAGCACAAACTCTCAAAGTAAGGATTATATGCTTCCCTTTCACATCAAGAGACATTAAAGTCCACATATATCACACATTTATAGCAGATGTTCCTAAACAGACAAACCAGGTGCTAAACATATTTTATTCTGATGGGTAATTTTTGAAATTATTGCAATCAATGAGCTAATAATACTGGTGGTAATGATGAAGTCAAGTTATTATTACCCATTACATTTAATCATTGACAGCAAGTTAATTGGACCTAATTGGAGAAATCATCATAAATAACACAGAGCAGATGTAGATGTTTGTTTTTCTATTTCCAAATCTATGAAGCAGAGTTATAGATAAAGTTTTGATGAACCAAGGTAAAAGGGCAGACAAGAATATATATATTCTCCTGTGAAGTTATAGTTCACATCATTGGCAGTGCTGCAAATCTTAACACGCACAGACATCTCTGACAAGGCTGGGTAGATAAACACAGCTTCTTAGCTGTTAGCTCTCTCTCAGCTTTTTTTAAACACTGAAATCTTGTGTGTTCTCTCCGTTACAGCAACAAAGTTCAGGAATTACTGGTGTAAAAGAGTGAAAATTAACAAGGCAGAAAAGGGCAATATGATCTGCCCAAACAGATGTGTTTAAAATACAGACCTCTGCATCTGCCTTCAGCACTGGAGAATCCCTTTGGAGAAAAATAGGTGCTTCCTTGGTGTGATGTGACTGATCTTATCCTAACATAGGTTTCTTAAAGAGGTTGGACTAGCAAGACAAATGATCTGTTACTCCCTAGCAAGTGTAAATGGTGTCAGATTCAAATGTCTACGCACAGATGCCTAGGTGAGAGGATTGCATGCAGCTTGCATGGAAACCAAGTCAAAGGCCAGGGAGCAAAGCAACAAACTATGCTCCTCTCCTTGCAGCGTGTCTACTCAGGATGAGGAGCAGTGACTGCGGGAATGAGATGGACCTGGTACAACTATTGCAGGACTGGACTTCAGCACAGCCTCGGTTTGCACTCATAAGTATATCTTCATTATTAAAGACAAGGAAGCTTAGTCCAGTTGAAATGCCTGAATGGTCCCTTGCACATTCAGGGTCAAGTAATGCTCTCCCAGATGATTTCTGAACATGACATAAGAGTTAGAACAAAGACATTAAGTAGCTGGAGGTAGGCACCCAGTGTTGTAGGGCAGCACAGTTTACAAGTGTAGAAGCAGACAGACCAGTGCAGTTGGCATTAGGGCCAGACCCTACCACTGTTTGCTTTGCTAATTCAACAATGTCCACGCTTTTTTTTTTTTCCCTGAAGTTCATGTTATTCATTGGTGGCGGTGTCCTTGATCCTGGAAGAGGAAATAGATATGATGCTGTGATATAACTTCCCTTTTATGGGGTCACACATCCCTTTTTCCACCTGGTCAGCTTCATTTTATTCATGAGTATTTCAGGCTTTCCCCCTATCTAATAACTACCAATTGCCAGATTTAAATGAGAAGCATTTTACCTACTTATTTATACTGTATCTAACCCTGCAAGCAAGTGAGGAATGCAAAATGTAGAGGGGCACTGAGGGGTGACAGTGTCATAAATCTAGAATCATTACTCCACTTTTTACAGCATGTCTTTTATTCATTTCTGCATGCTCCCAAGCTGTTAGTAGGGCACTTGAGAGCAGCATAACAATTATCTTCTCTCAGATATGCTTTGTGACCAGTGCACAAATCACTGTCCTGCTGAAGAAGTCAGTAATTCATGCCCGGCTATCCTCTTGTGCTTCTATAATGCACAAACTATGGTCTGGTACCTTAACATCCATTTCCTGCTTTTAAAACCTGACACAGGTAAGTGTTATAGAATTACTAAATCACAAAGGTTCTGCCCTGATTACAGCGTACAGGTTAATTACTTTGACGGGATTATATGCACGGAACTGTGAAGAACAGAACATTAACTCATCTCCAAATTCTACTTTGGTTTCTAAAATCCTGTAGCAGGTGGTTTGAGGAGAGAAGAAAAAAATACTTTCCTACAGCTAGAGTTTACTCCTATTTTCCTATAGTTGAATGGTTTATATGATGGTTTAATATCCAACAACTAGACCACAATTAGGAAGCAAGGTATTTTTGAGGACTATTGAACCTTACAGATTTTAATGCTGGCTCCAGGTTGCTTGGTAAATTAAACTGGAGGTATAAAATACTGTAAAAATGGTATTTCAGCAATATTCTCCCCCAGCATGTCTTGTTCATTTGGTTTGACTGATATACAATGAAAAGCACTTCAAATACATTTCATTTTCTCCTGTTTCCCTATATGATTTTAAATGAAAATTGCCTTTTTGGACAAAATTGTCATAATGTTGCTTCTTTCCATTTCTCCATTGTAAATGTATCCATATCTTATGGCGACTCTTCATCTTCAAGTTCAATCTTCATTTTATTTTACTTATTTGTCTTTACTAATACATTCATGAGTACTCAATTTATATCTTGCGGAAGAGGCCTTCCATACCAAAATGAATTTTAAGAAAACTCATTTTGACTCATCATTAAGAATGTCTCATCATTAAGAATTAAGAATCATTAAGATTCTGAGTCTTAATAAGAATTTAAATGTATGCAGGCTTATCTTCTCCCAGTCCAAATTCAAATTATATCTGTTCTGTTATTTCATGACTCTATTTAGCTCAGGCACCACCACATCATAAAAATACAGTGCGTGAAGAAGTGCGCGAGAGATCTTCCTCTCTTGTTGTTTTGCTCATTTGTTTTTGCTTGCTTTTTTTTTAGTGCAGTATCTTTTAAAATATCACGGATGAAAATACTGATCTCTACTTTCAGCCATCTGAAGTTAGAAATCTTGTGTAACGAAGAGTCTAGACTGTCTTCAAAAAGTTGTTTTATCCTATCCTTTATGGATTGTGCAAATCTTTCTAGAAATTTCTAATAATTCAATATGTGGACTAATCCTTATGCTTGATACAAGGGATTTTTCTTTCCCTTTTTTGTCTTTTATTACAAACAACCAAGGTGAATTAGATTAGATGCCACCCTGAAAATAGTTCTCAACCACCATTGCAGAAAGAATGTTAATGACTGATTTAGACTAGCCCTGGATGATCCACCCAGTTTTATGTTTTGCAAGACACATTTTGTGTTTATAGTCATTTTCCACAATGGAAAGCTAAAAAGATGCTGACATCAGCAACTTAGAAAACATTTAAACATAGATGGAGTTACTTCACCAATCATGAAAGCTGACAGAGCAAGAGATGGTAAAATAGGGGGATCCACCTTGGAGATATGCAAGTTAACTGTGCCCAATGTGGCACAGTTGGGGATAACCAAGCTTTGGAAATGGGTGCCCCCAAAAGGCTGTGCAGTCTCCAGTCTCCAAGAAGAGAAAGTCCTGAGCGACCTGATCTAAGTCCATAGCCGACCTTGCAGTGAGTAGGAGATTCGAGTAGAGACTATCCAAAGTCTCTTGCAACCTGAATAATTCTAGGATTAAAACTAAATATAAATTACCAGAAGACATTCCCAATTCCACAGAAGTGATTTCCAATAGTATATCTGTATTGTTTATAGATGCAGCTGCTTTTTATTTGTACAGTTGTGGTAGGATGGCAAGAATTTGTTTCAATAAAATAAGAACCCATTCAAACACTTGATGTTCACTGACTGAATTACCAAATTCAGTCAACACATTTTTGAGATTTTAATACTTGGGAAAGAGTTTTCCTGCCAGAACTTAAACTAGAGAACTTGAGCTTCTGCAGGTACGCTCTCTCCATAGATCACATAAAACAGTAAAAAATCTTATTAGTGAGACCAAAATTTTATCTGCACCAGTGACCAAGAGCAGTTCTCTAGGAAAGGCTATAAGAATGGAGCTGGTTGGCATAAAGTAATAATTTCTTTCATGTTCTCTCCCAGTCTCAAGCATTTTGCAGCTTGAAGTCTTCCAGCATGTCCATAACGTCCATTAAGATGGCTTAATTCAACCTCTATACTCAGCTGAGAACCTGAAGTTACAAGGATGAACCTGAGCCCTGTTCATTTCATAAACTAAACTATAATGGTTCCTAGCGAGCAATGCTTATGTTCCTGAGAAGCATAAGAATGGTAGAGACCAAACAAATGAGCTCAGGCTTAACCATGTTCACTGGGCTAGTTTTTGAGTGGACAACCGCTGCAATGCGTGAACAAGAAGAGCTGGACAAAGTACAGATGGAAACACTACCAAGGCGAATGGCAGTGAAGTGAAGATCATCTATAAAAAGCAATGAACATAAGCCAAGAAGTCATTATTTAGTAATAAACTTTGATCAGGACCTATTTACACCCAAAAGATATTTTAGGAAGAAAAGGCTTTGTATTTCAAGGCTTTGTAGACTTCTGACATCTTTAGTTTCCTCACTTTGCTGAGTAGGAGGATTTTTGTTAAACTCAAGAAGCATTAACTCAGGTGAAACTCTCAATAACACCCCAGCTACACTTGCAGACATTTTTACTTTATTGTTTTAAAGATGAATGCTAAGTGGAAACCTTTAATCATCTGCCAATTTATTATTTTCTTAAGAAAAACTAAAGTTGTGCTAATGTCCACTGGTAAAAGTTCTACTATTAGCCAGAATGGAGGAAAGGAATCCAAAAACTGAAGAGGTTTTGGAAGCATAGAATTGCTGGGAATCCTAGACTAATAGAAATCAGATGCAAAAAAAGACCTATTAAGTCCTCTAATCAGTTTTCAATCTAATATAAAACTGTTCCCAACAACACAGTTTCTAGTGCCTTGTCCAAACTGGGTTTAAATGATATGAGCAATGGGGTTTTTCCACTTACACACATTCCTGTAGGTCACTCTGACAGGATTTTTCCCCTGTTATCCTGCTTTTCCCACTGTTCTATGTATGTTAATGCTCCTAAAATATTTCCTTTTCTTTATCATCAGATATTTTTACAAGATTTTCATTAATTTTAATTAACGAATCTGTTTATTTTTATTTTAGTGTTCTAAGAAGAAAAAATAATAAAAAAGAGTTAATCACTTCTGAATTATGGGTTATTTGGAACATCCACTGAGTTTTTGATCCAAATGCCACAGCTAGTCAGTAACAGTTTGAAACTCTTTAATCTTCAAAGTAGTTGTGATTTTTTTTTTTAGTTGGACATATATTTTTCAGGTAAAAAGTATTTTCTATTTTATTGGAATCAATCATTTCTCCTTCTTTATTCACTGTCTTTCTCTGATAATTCTGGAGAAATACCTTTATAAAAAGCATAAGCTTTCCTGTTGCTCATTGCTATTTTTTTTTGCATGAAAATGTAACCAATATTAAGTGAGTTTTGGGGGGGAGAATTAACATTTGCAGACTGCCTTAGGACAGAGAGCAGTCTCCGCCCCTGAGGTAGAAGACGATAAGTGTAGCCTTTATACTGTATCAATATAAGATGCCATGAGAGTCTTGAACCACTGGATTCTTCCAAGATCCTTCCAAGAAGGATCTTCTCCATTTAAAAAAAAAAAAATCAAGTGGATCACTTGAACTTTTAGAAATTCAGAAATGGAAAAAGAAATCTGAACCAATACTGTGTCTTGCTATGTAGCACACTTAATCATTTCTTTGTATTTCAGGGTGAGAAAATGTATATTAAGCCTGAGAAAAAATAAATTTTGATCGTCACACACAAGATAAAATGAAAGTTAAATAATACTGTTTGACTTCCAATACCCCTTGGATAGTTTTAAAGAATTTTAAGAGAGTTTGTTGGCTCCTGACAGACTCTTTAAGTTTAGAACCACTGTGGCTTTACTCTAAAGGTAAGACTGAGGTTAAACTTGCCTATTTAATAGACAAGACTGACTTCCTGATACAGCCTTAAATTATTAATATTGAAGTAATGTCATTAACATATTTTTAGACGAGGAAAAAGCAGTCTGGTTAAGATACTAAGTGGAATTCAAATTAATTTCTTGCCCTGGTACATATTCTCTGTGCAACTTTGACTATATATTCTTACAAGTAAGCATTTATTCAGATTGTCTAATTTAAATCCTCTCTAACATTAAACTAATGAGGTAGGTTTTTTTTTTCCTCAGTATTTGAAATCTCCTTCAGTCTCCACTGCCTGTAAAAGAAGTAAAGGTATCTAATTTTGTTGGTGTGAGGGCATGCCACCTTCTCTTTAGTGATTTCCCTACCTGTAATAAGTACCAATAATATGTCTCATAAAATCTACTTACGATGGTACTGGGCGTAAAGCACCGTCATAGCGAAATTTAAACTGCTCACAGTTCATTACTACTCCTTTCTAGATATTCTTGAAATCAATCATTGCCTCTGTTTTAGGCCACACTGGTTCCTTATGAACCAGTGCAAAATTCCTGTGAAAAAGAGTATTAGCACTAACAGTAAAAATATCTAATTTCAAGAGAACTTACCAGGATAGAAGTAAACCATAATAATTCTTTCAAACAGTGCATTAATTGGATAGAAATCCAAGGACACTCCTGCAGAAGTAAAAGTCAGAGCACTCCAAATATGTCTCATTTAGCAACAGGGGCTCTTGCTGCATCTGTTTCTTTAGAGTCTGCATATAGACACTATAGCCCATAGAGTATTTTTTCATTCCATTTCCAGTGACACAGTATTTGCTGGTCTGTATCTACTATACCACTAGAATTCACAGTTTAACAAAATTCCCATGAATCCTGCCAGAAAACACTGTAGCATACCTTGGGATTTTGGTATGGTATTTTTCATGGCAGTAAATAGGTAAGCTTTAAGTGAGTAGACAAGTAACAACAAGTAAAGTTTTACTGCAGTCTTGTCTATTATTTCACTTAAATGTAACTAAGCGTCTAAAATTCTCAGGCTTGTCTGTTTGCTTTTCTGGCTTTGGTTACAGCCCTATGTCAGTAACACACAGAAAATCATGGGAAATGTTCAGAAGCGTTCTTCTGCATGAGCGAAGATAGAGGGTGTTTTTTAGCTCTGTAAAACATAGGCATTTTGTCAAATCTAGTCATCCGCATTCTCTTTACAGTCAGTGTACAGACAGAGACATCCCCACAGGAGGGCTCATCCTATCCTAAAACAAGTTATTAAGAGTTAACTTTCTTTTCAGAAGGACTTTTGTTTCCACTGACTACAGAGAAATAATAGCCAGGGCTGAGACTAGATGCCTTACAGCAGAGATTAGCTCAGATGAATCCCACCTGGTTACTGGTTTTGTCTTTTAAGGCTTGTGTACTTAGGAACCTAATTATCTTGTTAGTTATAATCATGGAACTCTGATTAAAGCCAATAAAAGCTCAACAGAAACAATAGATTGAACAATGTAACCCCAGAGGGACTCCTGACTCTAGGTGACAGTGTGATTGGAAAAATGAATCCTTCTAAACACTCTCATGCTAGAGGAGATATGTATAATGCACATTTTCTCTTATCTGAACACTGAACTACAGCTTGGGAATGCTCAGGATCCAAACAGGCAGTTTTCATGTGGCAGAAGTGTCTATAAACTCTCTCAGCTCTTGTTTCAAAATCCGTAAAGTTTGCCTTTCGGACGAAGTGATAATCAAGGTAACTTGTACCAGCCAGATTGCAGCCTTCTAACCCTTGTTATCTTGTCCTTTGGCACTACCACAAGGAGTCAGGTCAGTAAAGCTGGGAACAGTGTCTGGGATGTTGTGCTGCAGAGCAGCTCCCATGCACATCTCAAGCTGGTGAGTTTCAGAGTGTGCTTTGCAGACCGCATGTCTTCCCTCAGCCTCTCTATTCATCCGAGAGGATAACAGAGCCTAGTTGTGACGTGACTAAAGCTGTGCATGTCCATAAATCATGTGTGTTCTTCCTCATCAAACTGGGCGCCTTGGACTGTGTTAATTTCATCTGGGATTCTCTGTTTTGCCAATATGTTTTTCAGCTGATTTATGACACTTGCACTAAAAAGTGTGTGATCTCTAAATATCTGGAAAGGAAGCCAACCGCAACCAAGTACCTTCCCCTTTAACTCACAGATGTCAGTCCCTATGCTTTTGAGGGTGTGAGTGATTATTAATGGCCTCTTATGTTGGCTTTCTTAACAAAACTCACACTGGCTACAATCACAGAATAAATAATATGTCTGAGTTTCCTAACCTCTGGCTGCAAAACAGTGCTGTTTCACAAATGTTAGGAAGGCCCAAGTACCCCATCTTGCTCCCTGGAAAAAGATCTGTATGAAAGTTTCTCTTGGAAAAAATAATCTTACAACACAAAGTAGCTTTTATTTTTGGTTCTCTAAGCTATTTATTTTCAAGGAAGAAAAAAAAAAAAAGGAAAGAAAAAGGATTCTCCTGGGCATGTTTTAATGTTCCCTGAGAAACAACTTTGAACTTTTTACGTAATGATGGCTTTCTGCCCCTCTGCAGAGTTCTTCAGTAGCAGGCAGCTTCATATTTATAATCATCCTTTAGGAAAAGTCCCTGTGTTTTACATACTGCTTTGAAAGTTATGAATCATCATGCATTGGCAAATTTCATGCACTTGACAAATTCATATACTGGTATGCACAATTACCATGTCTTCACCAGGCATTTGATCCACCTTTATTTCATATTTCATTATGCATTGGAATCCTAGTTACTTCTCAGGTATGGATAAGCACACTTTACTGTAAGAAGAACAGCGTGTATCTTTCTTATCATACACACAGACTAAAAATAACACATTTTAGCTCTCTTGCACGACATGTTGGTTACTTTCAGCTGATCACCATCATTATAAATTTCTCTGTGGTATCTGCATTTGCAAGAAGAGCCTCACAAGCTTGAATTAAATCGGGAGAGAATTGAGACCACGTGTTAAGATGTCATTTGCACGCCTTGCTGCTATGTTCGGCATTAGTATCGTCAGTTTCCCTTGGAATTTTGTGCAATGATAATAGCAATTTTGCAACACCAGAATTATCCTGGAAGTGAGGTATTCACAGTTATCTTGGCCTTGCCTGAGTGCAGAAATTGATTTGCTATGAAACATGTGTGGTATTTTTGAGGTAAAAATATTTGGTCAGTGAGTAGCCTTGGAACAATGCCATCTTTGGTAGATGAGATGTATTCTACCACTGGAATGAGCATATTTGGTTGTTTCAGTGGAGTGCGTTTTTTCTGAGATTCATAAATATGCATGCACAAAAAGCACTAGACTGTGATTCCTTTTGCAGCCTCTCTGTAAGGTCATTTGGTCTAGCTTTCTGCTGCCATTTCATTTACCTAATTGAGCATGTCCTCTGGACTTGGAATTCTTTTAATTGAATTTGTGCCATAAAGTTTTCAAAATCTTAATTAAGAGAAATGATCACAATCATCAGTGTTATTGCACCAATTTATTTTTATTTTTCTGTCTTTCAGTGATAGAGATTGCAATACTACTTGTTGTATTGGAATATTGAAAGTAGAGAAAAGAAGCATAATAAACAAAGCCTTATTTTAAAGGTGTTATCTAAGAGTTTCCTTACTGGCCAACTAGTTCAAAATATTCACATGCAGTTGCTCCTCTCAGAGTATTGTGGTCTTAAGTGAAATAAAATATAAGGTGATTATATTAATAGCCCAGATAATTATATCTTTACAGATTTACATCAATTCCAATCAAGACTCAAAATACACATTCAACTATCTAAGGTTTAAAATATCTTTAATACAAACCACAGAGCCTTGTCTGTGAATGGGAGTCAGTGTAGAGTCAGCATCAAAATTTTTACCTTGTCATTGCAGAGAGGGTAAGGTATCTGGGGTTACTCCAAAGCTACCTTGAGAAACATGGATGACCACAGGAATGGTATTGCGAGTTCTCATTGTATTTAAAAAAGTATTATTCCTATCTTTTCTCCTGACTGATACATTTTGAGTTAAGAACACTACATCTTTTTCAGATTCCAAAGAGCAGGGAGGGGAGAACGAGGGCTAATAATCAAAATGCTGTAAAGAAGTGAAGAGAAAAATTTTGCACTCACAAAACAAGCAAAAAGGAGCACTCCATGAAAATATCACAAACACTTTTATTATTTTTTCCAGAGAATGAAATTACACTGTTGTTTATCTCCACAGAAAATTTTGGAGGCTAAAAGCACAGGTTAGCTGACAAGGGAGATGATAGGCAAATTCATGGGAGTTGAGAGAGAACTATTATAAGGGCCAAAGGCAAACTCTTTCAGGACATCACAAAGCTGATGATAGCAGAATGCTGGAATGGGGTAAAAGAGAAAGTTCACTTTCCCTGGCAGTGACTGCACTAACAGTCACTGTCACAGGCAGATTGCATGACAAACTGGAAATTGTTCTGCAAACTGTTATAAACCTGTCTCAGCAGACAAAAATGTATACCTGAGATTTATCTAATTGTGACAGACCCGATCCGTGTAGGTGGGCAGTAGATTTTTATTAAAAATAAAATGTTTTCAGGTACTTCCATTTGGGAGAAAACCTCAAAACAGCTTGTAAGCAGTTATGATGGCAACGTAGAAATGGTCTTATTAAGCGCAGGACTGCTTAATGTTCAGGCCCCTTCTCTTCATCAAAATCATTATGACCCATATCCAAGGGCCATACCCAACTCGCAATCAGAAAAGACAGAGTGGTCTAGCATAACAGGCAACAAAAAACTATGAAAATGCCTTTTCCTACCTGAAACTCTTTGAGAATCTAATCCCAAAATGGCTTTGCCAGAGAGAACTTCACCATTCTGGATGGGGTTTGTACCTGAAGAGTAATTGTAGCTTGGAATGGTCAGAGGGACAGGCTGAGTTTGCTCATGGGAGGTACAGTATCTAATTTAATGGTGTAACAGAATTAGTACCATATATATAGCACCCATACTCTTGCAAAACTCTCATAAAGAAGTCAGTCAAAACCTCAGATTCAATTCCTCTTCAGCTGGAAGGTAGACACTGCTATTAGTTCCTTTCTAAAGTCATTGAAATGTTTATAAAATTAATATATGTGGTAACAAACTCTATGATTTTGCCATATTTTGCATGAAGTCACTGCTTTAGCTTTACTATAGGTTTGAAGTGTTTCACCCAAGTTTGAACCTCAGCCTATCACAATTACAGTGTTAGAGTTGATCTGATTTCTCCCCAAAGTCTTGGTGGGCTGCTTTATTTTTTTTCCCTGATGAAAGTGTGGAAATGTCATTCTGTTACTGCTGCTGGCCTAATGTTCATGTATTTGATTGGGTGGCACTGAAAAGTTCGTATCACATTCAAGCAAAGGACAACTATATAAATTAACTTGATTTTGCTTATCCAGAAAAAAAAAAGATTTAAATAGCTAGCCTTGGCATGCCCCAGAAGAACTGTGAAATGAATTTGGAGCCAGCCTTCTTCATCAGTTAAACTATGTGTGAGATCCAAATAAAGAAACCTGGGTGAAAGGTGAAAAAAGAAAACAGCTAATTAAGTATTAGAAAAAAGGGGAAAATAAAATTTTGATTTATACCTCTTTTAATGTTCTTTGGCTAAAACAAAATTCATGGAACATGTAATTGAGTTGACAAATATATCAAGAGGCAGAGGTTAAATAAATAATCTCTCATGAAAACTATATAGAGTAACTTAGTATAATAAATTGTTTCATGAAGCAGAAAATTCTATGACAGTTTGGTACATAGGGTATTCCCTCTCCTTCAGTTATAGGGCATTTATTACCCAATAACTGTGTCTTGATACTCAAGCAAGACAGATGATGTGGTGACAGATATTCAAGGTTGTGAACTAATGTTCCATCTTTTACACAGAACAAGAGAATGCAGTAGAAAGTTTGGGGTGTGGGTTGTTTTGATTTTTGTTTATTTTTGCTAGCAGCTTGCCTTTTTATTACTTGAGTAATAAATGGAATTTAGCAATGATTCCTCCAGGGCTGGAATGGGTGTTAGGGATGAGGACACAAGAGGTTCCAATACACTCTCTTCGATTTTTGTTTTAGACCCTAGGTGTCTTTAAACGCCTAACATCCCAGGGGAAGGGCTCTGACTGTTTTCCAATGTTTTTAAAAACAGCTTTTAAAGAGCTTATCGGGTGACTGCATATTCATCTGTTTAACACAGGATAAGAGCATGTTATGTTCCTTTAAAATGATGGCATTTGTGAGGTAGGACTCTATTTTAAAGGAAATCATTAAACTGCATTGCACTGCATGGGATTTACTCCTAGATCGTAAGTAGCTGAATAAATTCACCGAGCAGTAAGGAACTCTAAACAGAGTCCATCTAGGTAACTCTGGTCTTGCAATAAAGCAAAGGCTATAATTATATTAACACTGATTTACAGCTTTTCATCTGATCATCTGAGGGTCTATTAAGGTGAGATGAATCACTCGAGGTATTCCTTAAGCTATATTGAATAATTGGCTTAATTCGTTTGTCCATATGTAGGCATCTAATATCTCCATATGCAATCATCTAAATCTTGAGACCCTTGAAATTATCTCATTTGGTTTCCAGGAATTTCAGAAGAGCATAGGTCTTCTATACTCACATGTTATCTTCAATCAAATTTCTCAGTCATCTTAGATATCACAAAAGATATTGGCTGTTCAGTGATCATCTGAAGATGATCTGAATCCCTATGCCCCTGCTGATTGCAATGGGATCTTAGATACCCAGCACACATGCAGCATCCTAATTCGTAGATGCTTAGATCTTGAAACTAATCCTGCTCTCGATTTTATTCTCCCCTCAGAGAAACAAAATAAGAAGCAATTTTGTTGCATATTTCTCTAGCTTTAATGTATTCTACAAAACCTTTGGATTAGTTATATGAATTCATTACTCACACATAAATTGAGTATGACTAAATCAATCCTTTTGAGTAGGTAGCACACTTAGGACTAAATTCTCCTGTTGACTTCAAACAGTTTTGGAGCATTTGCATAACAAGGCTATTCATGCAAATCATAAATGACTAACAGTATGGTTTTGTAATCTTGTAGGGATACACAATTGCCTTCCCACTATCCTCAATAACTGTTTTCAGGTTCATTCTATATGGCAGTTCAATATAAGTAAAAATGCTGAAAAAGATATCACTGAAGTTACAGGTGATTTTTTTTTTTTACTTTTTATCACTATATAAACCATTTCAAAACTGTCAAAAGTCTGCACTAGCTCTACCTTCTATGTCATTCAACTTTTGGCAGTCAGAATATCACATGCGGTACACATAAGGGGAAGTAAGAGGACTGGTTTTACAGCCTTGTTCTTTGAAACTACCCGTGGGATTAGTGATATCTATCATGGTTTTCTTTCCAGGATACCTCTCTAACCACTTAAATTAGGATCACTTCCCAGAGCCATTCTGCCAGGCAAAATAAAAAGTCACGTAAAAAGGAATCTCAGGCTCCAGAACATCCTAATCTAGAATATTTTGATAATATCACAAGATTCTTGGAGCTGAATCTTAAAGAGAGAAATTGTTCAGGCCTATTGCCTCACTATAAATAAATAGTACTGCAACCAGATTCAACTCAATAGAATAAAAAATATTTTCACATATTGTGCCTAAAGCCTGCAGTTTTATTTCATCCAAGAAACAATTCTGTCTTTCAAACAGCGCTCTATTTTCATGGTGCTGTTAGCCTAGAATTTTTTTCCAAGTTAATCATTCCCTCTCTTGAGAAGCATGAAGCCTTCATCCTGTTACATCCTAATAGTGCAACAAAGATATTCCCCCAACAAAGATATTCCCTCAGTTCCCCCAGCAAAGACATCTAAAGCTATTCTTCCTTCCCCAATTGCTCTTTCTGAGCCATGATGTATATATAAAAAGTCCAGAAACTGCATTTCTGTTGAGAGGATAAGTACAGAATCTCCTTGTGTCATGCCCAAGTCCTTGAAAGCAGCAGCCCAGATCTGACCCTATTGATCAGAAGGGCAGCAAAGAGACTACTCATCCCATAGTGCTCAACCACAGGACAGATGACCTGCGAGAAACAAGGAGGGCCCTGATCTTAAGCCTTTGGATCATGCAAAATAATGCACAGAGCAAACCTGCATGACAGAAATTCCCTTCTCTCTCTGACTGAGATTATCTTAACGAACCGACTTCTGAAAGCAGCATTTGCAAACCAACTTAAGCAGACTCTTTCCCCTCTTCAAGCTCCTCAAGAGAGTTTGAAGGTAGAGCTCATCTACCTCTCTGAGACACTTTAAAGGTAGCCTTGGGGACCAAAAATTGGACTGTTTGACCATTATGTGAAAAAATAAAAGCTGATCATTCAATCCCCACTATCGAACACTTCTAAGAGTGAAGAAAGTGAAATAATCAGTTAATAATTTCAGCAGCTTGTCTTTGAGCCTTGCCTGAGACCCTGTAAAATAATGCACAGTGTAGACAGATAAGTAAATTGCCATTTTTTTTAAAGTTCTCAATGACTTCTGAAGAAGTAGGAATAGATAAAAAAATATAGACACAGTGAGGGCTTATGAGCCAACACATCCTAGTTGACATGTCAACCATCATGCAGAGAACAGGAAAAAAACTTATATTAATGTAACCAAGGCAAGTGTCTTTAATTTTGCTAACTGTCCCCTCACTTCTTAAGCATTCCTCTAGTGTTTGATATCAACCTCTGCTGGAGACGTGAGGCCGGCCTAGGTTGAACACCGATTTAAACCACTGTGGGAGCTCCAGTATTGCCACAACTATAAGACAACTGAATTAACTGAAGCCAAGGAAATGATTAACAGCTGAGCCCGTCTCCAACCAAAACTAAATTATACCAATCTGAAATAAGAAGACTTGGATTTTCACCTATTTTTCCCTCTGTTTCCTGATAAAAGTTTTTGATTGTTCTCTGCTCTTAAGGAGGTTTGTGGTTTGGACGGAAATAATTCACAAAAGATCATACTATAACTTCAAATCTTTCCTGTGACGCCCACTGTTGTTTAAGGTGCTGCTAAAGATTATTTATTTATTTACTTATGGTAACATAGAAGTAAAAATTCCACTCAATTGTTCTAGACATTTTGAGAGCTATTTTTGTGGTTACTTTTGCTATCATGCATCTTCTACCCCTTGATGGTCACAAATAACAAGGGCTGACCTTTGAAACAAAGTTTCCCCGAGTATGCATCTCAGAGGGTTTGCAATCTGAAAATCATTGCCTACAGACCAAAACAAAGAAAGTAGAAGCATATGGATGGCTTGGACCCTCTATTCCATTCTGTGAGATCTAAACAGCTGATACATTACCATGAAAGAACAGAATGTTTGAACACCTGTGCCAACGGAGTACCCGTCCAAGATGTTTCATAATCACGCTTATTTATGGAATCTGAATAGGATGCCAAGTCAGGTGGGAAAACAGGAGACGGCACTTAAGTCATAGTAAATATTACCCAGTGAGGGGCAGGGGGAAGTAGTGCTGTTGTCAAGTTGAGACTAGGGGGTGAGAAGGAGCAGGAAATTACAGAGGGAGATTAGATCCCATATATAGCCAGAGGAGTCATCAGGGAGAGGTATGCAGTAGAAGAAAAATGGAAGGTTTTCTGAAAGTCAGGGGTAAAGGAAATAAACTGAACACCATAAAAACAGCTTACAGAGTCCCAGGCTCTGAAAGCTGCACCAGCAGTTAGAGAAAACAGTCAGACAGTGTTACCTCCCCAAGCATGGATGGATGCCACAAGACTGAATGCAAAAGAAAACACTAACCTGGACTAAGGGAAAATGATGAGGTATCCTATCTGCTCCCTGGCTTTCAGGGGATGTTATTCAAAGGTAGGAGAGAGGAAGCACCTGGGTACCTGGTTGACTTAAGCCTTGGAATGTCATTTAACGGGAAAAAAAAGTCACTGGAGAGGCAAACCACCAGAGTAACAAATGATGAGTAAACGAGAAGCTGAAATAAGAGAAGAACAGACTTGAAATGGTTGATAGGGATGCTTTCAAACACAGCCGGTCACCTCATATATTCTCCACAAAACTTTCAGTTTCCCCCTTGAGTCCTGTGCATTCAGGCTTTGTTTGACACTCTTACCAATCTATGTTTCCTAACAGCTTTTCCAACTTCCATTCCCTTTCCTGACATCCTTGCCAAATCCAGGCAGTATCTTTCACTTGTTCCCTTCCCCACATCACATACCAGAACATAATTTTCACAACCTGAGGGTGCCAGCTCTGTGCTGTGCATTAAAAGGACATTAAGTATTATGTGGATCAACAGAAGCTAGAATATTTTTTCTGATGGACTGAGGGTGGAGGGATGGGAGAGAAGGAAGAGGCCTTGTGAATGGGCCTTCCTTAGCAGAATATCCTATAAGAAACATATGATAATGTAATCACCACAGATATTTGACAAATGCTATTCTGTTCATTTTTTCCCCTACTGATGACATATCCCAGGCTTTACTCTGAGTTTCCCAAAGATAGATTGTACATACAGGAAGTATCTAGAGGAATGCAAAAGCGAAAAACAGAGACGCTACATTCAGGAGAGATTCCTTCACACTGTCTTCTTCAGCAAGTTCTTTAAAAGAAGTTACTAAAATAGTTAACATAATCCAAGGTCCTCTGAAAGCAAATAAGTATTTTATCATGAATAGTGGCATTGCTTAGTGTTAGAAATTCAGTCACAATCCATAGAGTACCTGGCGGCATTATTTACCCTTAATTTGTCTGACTGAGAAAATCTAAAGGAAAACCTTGCATTCAAAAATATACTAAAAAGAAAAATCTACTGAAAATCACATGCTATTTATGATTAGCATTGTTTTTATTGTTTTAATATTGTACCGATTTGTAATAATAAGTGCTTTAAAAATGGATAGTCTAGAAACTGTAAATGAAAAAGTCTTAGAAGCTGCAAATTTTAAAAAATATAGAGTACTTTTCAAGACAAAACTAGGAATAATGCTCACTTCAGTTTTTCAGTCAGTGATTATTAATATTTTTACAGTGTTTTAGCAGCAAATAAGTTAAATTTGGAAATGTCATTTTGATTTCCTAGGTTTTTTAAATATGTATGTTTAGAAGGAATAGAAAATTCTGGAGAATTTCCATTAAAAAAAATCTGTTTTAAATTATTTTCCCCTGCTTTCTTCCTGATTTACACCTTTTGTTGAATGGGAACTAGTTACAAAGTGTGAAAAGCATTTTCCCACATTTTCAACTTGTTACTCAACTGGAAAGAACAGAAAAAAGAAGGGTCACAGGAAGTGCATATGGTAGAAGATGAGGAAGGACTGTCATTTCTCAGAATTTCATCAGGTAAAGCAGCTTTTCCTAGGGAAAAAAAAATCCTTATACATTTTATCAAAACAATCTGCTTTTCCAAACATATTTTCAGGGTACTTCTACTTCAGGTTACTTCTGAATCTGAACTTTAATTTGTCTCACTTGGCAGCAGGAGCTAATAGGACTATACCCTCAAAACTGACATAATAGTTGAGTCATCTTGTTGAGTTAAATTTCCTTGGACAATACTCAGAGAGAGATCAAAGCCTCACATTCCCCTAATTCTCCACCCAGACTGAGAAAGCCACATTTCAATGTCTGAACTTTGTTGCTGAAAAGATTTTAGAATCTCTCCTTAAGATGTTTTACTTCTTACAATTTTACATTTTTAGCCCTACTTAGAAATGCATGAGTTTTATGTTTGGACCCCAAAATGCCAGAGGAGAGGGAGGATATTCAGAAAGTCCCTGTGTTTATTTGACATTCCAGAATGAATACATGTTGTGTGGACAAAGGCAATGTTTTACAAGTTTTCACATCACATTCTGAAAAGAGTGTTTTCTTTATAATCTATGTATCTTTACATAGGCTGTAGGCCAGGCTAAGCAGTGTGATGCAAAGCCTGGGCAGAGGGCCTCTATTCACAAAGGAGCACTTATTTCACTTCATTTTACATGGCTATCTGTACCGCTAAGATCACTCCGAGGGATATTTTACACACATCACACAGTGTGTGTTGCGCTCCTGTATCAGGCCTGTATTTTAATCTCAGTTGTGAAAACTAGTTGGTGGGACCGACATATCTAACCAACAATAGCAAAGATGGGGCAGAAGACAGCCTTTAAAGGGCCTGCAATCTTCACTGTTTGACATATCTTGCCAACAACCCTTGTTGTTGTCAAACATAATTTCTCTAGTTTCACAGTGTCATGCCCTGAAAGAGATCCTTTGGAAAGTGGTAGCAGAGCAGACCATTCTGGAAGGATGATATAGTGATGCTAACAGCCATAACATGGCATAATGCCATGCTCTCTCTGAAATGTGCACTGAGAAATGGTCTGTACTTCCACAGAAATATATTATCTGCCTGAGAAGCAAATGTTGCACAGCAACATTGCTGCACCCTTATCCATCACTAACACAGATATTTTAGCATAAAAAACGGTTACTGGTATAGTAGAGACATTTAACAGAAAGATAGTTACAGGTAGTGATCCCAATATCCTTAATGGGGGGGCTGAATAAGATGCTATTCAACAAAAACTTCTTTTATGGTGCTTCAGCTTTCTCATTTAGAATCAGAGAATGAGTAAAAGGAGGGCTCTGGGACATTTCTTTTAAGATGCATGTTCAACACCTTACTGGCCCTTTAGTTTCTTAGGTAGTTTTGAATAAGTTCGTAAACATCATAGATAAAAATGCAAGCATTTAAAGCAAAATTAAAGTAGATTTGCAGAATTAAGGCCAAACATTTTTTTCCCAAACCTACCTCCTGCACTGCTATTTCTGCAAAGATTTAAAGTCATGTAATGTTTACTTGACCAGCTTCTAGACTTTTAATGCTATGTTTCTGTGTGTCCTCCATGCAGCTGTCTTGGTACACCTCCCCCATATGCCTCTGACTTATCAGTAAAATACATTGACGCACAAGCTCAGAGCATGCCTTATTTCCCTACTGATTGGCTTGAGTTTTACAACGAACCCAATATAGGTGCTTCCAAAAATATTTGAAGAGGTTCTTCCTCCACCTTTGCTATGCGGTATCCCACCAACTACAGCAGCTTCTACACACCTCACCTACTCAAGTCAAATGAGGAAGCAAAAGTGAATAGTCATCCACGACCCCATAGAGAGAGGTAGGATGAAACAGAGCACAACCCAATGGTCTAGTGACTAAGGTTGCCAAAGGCTACTTGGCTGAGGGATAGGCAGGATTTTGTTTCTTGTTCCTAGACATTTTTTGAATGAAAGAGACATTGCACAATGGACGTAATTATACGTAATTACACATAATTGCAGTGTTGGAAGTAGGGCTGGAAGGTAAATTCCCCATAAAGTCCCCAGTGGAGTAGTCAAGTTTCCTGCATCTTTCTGCCTACAGATCTCATACTCCCTTCTGCATAGCAGCATGGTCTTTACAGGAGCAAAAGAAACTACCTTCAGTCCCAGTTTAGTTTACCTGTAGCTCAGTAGGGTAAGACTGGTTTAAACCACCTCTGACAGAGGAACCCCTGATACTCTCTTCTTCATTGGCAGCTGCTCGACTATCACATCAGCTCCACAGGCAGGCTGATCTGTTACCCCCACTGCTGGCAACGGCTGAACAGCTTGAAGTCAGCTAATGAGCCTCCCTGAAGGAATATTAGCTACGTGCCTCTAAAAAAAGGGCAGGATTTAAAAATGTAGCCCTTCAGCATTTCCTGTTGAGTAAGTTTGACATTCATATGGCACTTACATTGCATACAGCCAGGGAGTACTTCTAACAGCATCTGCAGACAAAAGTTAATTCCTGCTTAGTTTAGAAATTAGCAGGGAAGATGAAGATTTGTCCTTTCTCACAGTGCCGCTTGGAGAAGAACCATCTCTATGCAACCACAATACCCAAGTCTGATGAAATCATGACAGCATTACTTAGCTTTTAAAGGCTGCCACTGAAATGGGGCTGTGGAGGATACATCCACACAACGAAGCAAAAAAAGCAGATTGAAAGACCCTGCTACAGTCCATCTCTACTGCTAACTAGAAACAAACCTAATGAGCTGCATGCAGGACTCTCCAAATTAAATTATATAATACATTTCCTCTATGCTTCATAAACTATCTTATAGTATACAATTTTCTTTTCTGGACGATATATTTCAGGTATTACATGAGATTTTTTAAAAAGAACAATAATTTTATTAAATAAATGTGCAAAATATTCTTCTGCCAAGCAGCATATTTATTTTTACAATTAGGTTCATACGCATATATCACATGCACTTTGTGGTTAGATTTCAGTACAGTTACAGAAGTCGTCATTCCTGATCAGTTAAAAGGAATTCAATCCAAAGCCAAGGGAAGAAAGGCAGAAAGAGAAGGAACTAACAAGCAAAACAGGCTGCAGTGAACTGGAACCAGGTGGACTTTCAGACATTTTGCACTTAGAACCTGAAGGAACTTGTGTGAAATTATTATCTCTGTGACCAAAGCTGGAGCTTAAGATGGCAGGAGTAAATCAGATGCTGAACTACGAAAGAATAGTGAAGCTCTCACACTTTCTCTACTTCTTTTATGGTCAGGATGCCTTGAAGTCCATAATTCTAGATGACAGACAGCTCCCCTGACAAGAAAGATAGTTTTAAGGACATGTTTCAAGCACCAGTTTCAAATCCTGGCTCTAGTTTCATTGGGTTTATCTGCATGCTTGAGGTTTATACATTAAAAACGCTTTACAGTACTGACAACCTTGCAATAGAAAAGTTTTTCAGTGTATTGGAAGACAGTAATACTAGAGCTGTTTTTTATTACTGAATGTTCCCATTTTTTTTTCTTCTTTTCCTTCCAGTGGGAATTTCACTGAGAACAGTTAAGCCTGTGAATTTTACTTAATTTTGTTTGTAAACAGGTTGTCACCTTTATGCAACAATGTTCAAAATGAAGAAACACAGGCAAATATATCTCTTTATTGTGAAAAAAAGAAGGAAAACAATGAAATTTTAATGCTTCAGACATTTCACAGGGCCAGTGAAATGAAGTATTACTTTCACCTTTATTTTTAATGGAAATGTTTAAAACAATAAAGATAAAAAAAAGTGCCAGACTAAGACATCTCACATCAGAACTTTGTTATTGCTGTCGAGAACAGGGTAAGTGTTCGGACTCTTACAGGCAGACAACTTCACAATGTCCACAGCACATGGACATCTAGCACTGCGGAAATTGTCTTCTTACTGATTTCACTAGTCAGACCAATAATAAGCACTTATAAAATCCCACTCAAATTACTTACTTACATTAAAAATGTGTGCTATAAATCGCTTTATGCTTAATGTGATTAAATTTAATGTGCTTAATTAGCTCTACTAATTAAGTAAGAGGCAGAAGGGAAGTGAAATTACTGGTGGAAGCAAACTAAATAGGTATATATTTACTCACTGGTGCAAAGAGAAAAATGTCAGCTGAGATCCAACCAAAGTTTAAATCAAGTGCAGATGCAAATTAGATAAATTCTAAAATACTGTCAGAAGAGTTACACTATCTGTGTCCTAATTTTAGGAGACAAATTCCATTAGAATGAAGAAAATGTCCTTCAGAAGATCAGTCCTTCTATAGGTTTGTCTTTGCCAAATAGTCTAAAAAACTGCCTCTTCCCACAAGAAAGGGGCAAGTTTGGGTGTAGGAATTCATAATTCCTACCACCTCACCTGGAAAAACATTTTGATCCATTTCAGTAGATCTTCATGAAATTTAATTGTCATAATCATTTTGAAATAACAATGTGAAGTACTTCAGTGTCTTAACTACTGAAATTACTTTGTGTCTTAAAAGCTTTGCTATTACAAAGAAGTAGAGACTTGTTGCATTTATCTCTTTTGAGCCAAATGACAGAAACTGTCCTGGAACAATGATTTTCAGATTATGACCTGTAGACCCCTGTGCAGTCCATGAACTACTTTAAAAGAATCTGTGCAAGGTAAGAATGAAAAGTTGGGACTTAAATTTGGTGTGTAGAGAATCATGCATTTACCAAATTTTTTCTGGGTGGGTCCACCAATCAAAAGGACAAAACCCACTGTACTGAGATATATCTACTCCAGTCCACCCTGTGGGGGTTCATGGTTTATACAGGAGTTCTGCTAAATGTCACAGTAGTTACTATGTTCTAATCCTGATCCCCAACCTACTGTAGCTGCTGTAAAATATATAGTAATAATTTCCTGAGGCAGGGTAATGTATAAGGAATGTCAGACCAGGCTCTGGACATATTTGCCTTAGCTCTGTTTTATTAAAGTGAAACTTTTATTAAAGCATGTGGTGAATTGAGCAATCTGCATGATTCATGCAGTTATAAACCTATAGCTACACTCACAATAAATCAATGAGCCATTGTTGTATGTTCACTGTACAGTAGATTAAATAATAAGGGGAAAAATCAATGTGGAAATATTATTTGGCCATATGAAAGTATTAAAAATGTACTCTAGATGTATTAAATGCACCAAACTGTAGTTCAGCTAAGCTTTATTCAATAAACATATTTCCTTGTATGCAGGGTATTTATTTACTCATGGCCTATATACGAGTCAATATAATTAAGCAAGTTAAATTATGCCTTTCACTGAGTTATTTCTGGTTAGAGCATTCTCTTATGATTCACACAGTAAAACTGTGGGCCAAGGCTCCAGTCTGACCTCTGCATACCCTCAACTGTACTGATCAAGGGAAACGTGAGAAGGAACTACTCTGTCAGGACTACACTGTCATAGGAAGATGCTGATTCATCACTCCACTGATGTCAGAGTTGCAAAGGGTCATTTTGGGTTGGGGCTACATTGTGGCTTCTCTGATTCCATCCACATTCCTCTCTTTCTTTCTTTCTCTTTTTCTTTCTTTCTTTCTTTCTTTCTTTCTTTCTTTCTTTCTTTCTTTCTTTCTTTCTTTCTTTCTTTCTTT
>JAUBNY010001194.1:1202154-1232656 GCA_032275445.1 Crypturellus soui
TAGATATCTGCGCCTGAGCAGTCACTATAAACAGTGGAGATCTAGTTAACGCAGTTAATGCAAGGCACAAATCATCTTGTCCTATGGTAAATGTCCAATATGTTAGGTGTATCACCCTGAAACTTTCTATTTCTCTCTATTGACAATAAAAAGAGCTGAGAATGACTAGTTCAAATGTAGTTCTCTCAATGCAGACACCAAAGGTTAAGCAAAATTTCTTCTCCCTTCAGTGACTTAGACATAACAATTTAATTTTGTTTGACAGACTTAGTACAATCATTGCAATTGCTATTATTTGCATTGCAGTAGCCTCTAGAGGCTAGATCCAGGACCTACTTGTAGTTAGCCCTATACAGACAACATTTTTTGTCTTAGTTACAGATAAGGTCATCCCCCAAGTCTGTATGCCAAGAACACAGTGTCTGTACATGTTGCAAACATACACGTGTTTAGGACCTGATAGGATGCACCCAAGTGTAATAAAAGTGTTGACTGACATTATCCCAAAGACATTCTACCATTTTTTGTAGAGCCATGAAGATCAGAGGAAGTTCCAGATGACTAGAAAAGTGCAAATATTATTTCCATCTACATTAATGGAAAAAAAGAAGATTTAGGAAACTGCAAACAAATAAGTCTTGCTTTAGTCTCTGAGAAAAGTATAGAAAAGAGCCTAATGGAATATATTTCTAGGCATATGAAGTGCATAAAGAAAATGAATGGGAAAACCAGCCCAATATATTTGCCTTCTACGATGAAAAAAATTGCTCAATTAACAGGAGCATAGCTATGGATGTCATCTACCTCTATTTTAGCTTAGACTTTTGGCAGAGTGTCCCACAGCATCATTGCTGACCACCTGGTCAAATGTGGATTGGGAAAGAGGACAATAAATTGAATGGAAAACTGGCTAAAGTACCATGCTTAGCAGGTCATCATTATTGTCTCAAAGTTGAACCGTCAGCCATTCATAAGTGGAGTTCCTCGGGGATAGACAGCGAGTTCAAATCTACTCAGTATCTACTAGTAGTTTGTTTGACAGAACTGAATGCTCCCTCACCAGACCTGTGGAAAACTGGTAGGAGAGGAAAATGTTCCAGCATACAGAGAGATCTCAGCAGGCTAAAAGACTGGGCAAACAGAAATTGCTTGAGGTTTAAGAAAGATAAATACAAAGTCCTACACTTTGTATGGAATAATCCCAAGCAGCTGTACAGACTAGAGTCTTACTAGCTGAGGAGCAGCTCTGCTCATAAATCCTTGGAGGTACCAGTGGGTAGCAAACTAAGCATAGACCAGCAGCACCAACCCTGCACCAACAAGTGTGTAGCCTGCAGATGTAATTATTAAACTTTGTTCAGCACTCGTTAGGCCATATCAAAACTGTCCAGTTTTGGTCCTTGCAATATATCGACACTGAAAAAACAGAGAAGGTCCATGGGAGGTCCACCAAGAGGAACGGAGAATTTGACATATGAAGAAAGGTTGAAGGAATTGTGTTTGCTCAGCCCAGACAGAAGACTGAAGGGCAATCTAATCACAGCCTTCTAACTCATAAAAAAATAGAGAATATGGAAATATTCTCTTCAGAAGGACTAACCATGACAAGACGGAAGGTAAAAAGCATAAATTGCTTGAGGGGAAATTCTGCTGGATATAAGATAAAGAAAAGTTGTCTTCATGAGAATGGAAAAGACAGGTCAGAGCACTGTTGAAGTCTCCTTCTCTGAAAACACTGAACTAGTTTTGCTCTGAGTAATCTAATTCAAGGTCCTGCTTTCAAAAGGAGGTTGGGCCACATGATCTCCTGATCTCCTCTGCCCTGGATTTTTCTGTGGTTTTATGATTCTAAAATATTTTCCTTTCCCCCATCAGCAGATAGGGGGGATAATTAAAATCTAAGCCTAAATTAGTTACATCCACTTAAATAGGCAATTTTTTATTTGGGAATCCTTTGCCTTAAAGCTGCATTGACAATCATGGGGATAAAAATTGTAGGACACATATAGACCTCCACATGGAGATCAGAGAAAGAAAGGCTAGGAAAAGCAGAAATCTCTTAAAACAAATATACTGAGAGAGCAAATATCACTGGAGAATTTTCCTATTCACTGATGGCTGCTCTGCCTCACCAGCTGCTCTTATCACTCTCCCAGAGAGATACAGAGGTCTCTGCTCTATTGTCCAGGCCAAGTTCTAGATCAGTTCTGCATTTTGCCTTATTATAACTAAAGAAATGAAAATCTCCTGAGGGATCAGGGATTTCATAGAAACTTTACAAAATTTTATATATATTTATATATATATATATAAAACTAATAAACCATTTGGGGAACAGTAATCAGTAAATCAGTTACCTTCTAATGAGTCAAAAAGTGAGACAAGATACCAATGCAACAGGAAATAAAAGATTGGAATAACTCAGAGAGGTATTATAAGCACTGGATAAATACTTTGTGTTAAGAGGAGTGCTGGTGATGTAGTTAAGTAATTTTTCACTGAAATATCTCCATAGTCACACATCAGTCTTCCCCTCAGGATTTACAGTGGTGTGAATGGAAGCTGCAGCCACAGCTCTAAGGTACTATGTTGCCTCTAAATCAAGGTGCAATATGTTACAAAAGGTACCACTTTTCACATGGGACCTAAAGTGAAAAGTCCAGAGTCTGACTGTTCATCATTAAAGACTGAATGACACTTTTCATAAGAAGAAAGGTGTCAAACTTAAAGTTCAAGCCAAATTTCAAAATTTGAAATATGGGTCATTTTTAATGGCTTGTAACTCAGGTGCAGTTTGGTGGCTTTTCAGCAAGCTCCACAGAAGAATTCTGCTTTGCCCTCAGAGTAAAAACAGCCATTATCAAGCCAAGTCTTGCCCCCATCTCCCCAAGTAAAAGTTATATAGTGGCAAAAATAAAGCCTTGGAATGGAAGGGAATGGCCACTGTAATTATGGAGAGCCCATTATTTGTTAATAATACGTTCATAAATCTGTTTATGTCCTTTAGGGCAAACTAAACTGCCTAGAAGTAAGTTGTTATTAATTATACTAAGTGGAAAAAATATACACAATATAAATGTCTTATAACCCTAGGTGGAGTGAAAAATTATTTGTCTAAACACATAAGGTAGCACTTCCCAGTTGGAAGGTCAGATGTGTGCTTTAATTCTGAAAGCTAAGTCTTTTTAGATTAAAATAGAGCAAATCAATTCTTATGGTTGGAAAAGACCTTCAAGACCACCAGGTCCAACTGTAAACCCATCACCACCATGCCTACTAAACCATTTCCCTAAGTGTCTCATCTACATGTTTCTTGAACACGGCCAGAGATGCCTGAGCCTCCCCTGGTGCAACTTGAGGCTATTTCCTCTTGCCCTATTTTTCGTAGTTATTTTGGAGAAGAGCCTGACCCCCAACTCACTACAACCTTGTTTCAGGTAGTTGTAGAGAGCAAAAAGGTCACCCCAATCCTCCTCTTCTCCAGACTAAATAATCCCATCTCCTCTCTCTTAAGGTCTGTGCCAAGAGTTTTGCAGCTCCTTGGTGCAGCCTCAGCTCAGTGGGCACCTGGACCAGCCACCCAGGATTTGGGACCTCAGCATAAAACAGGAGAGGGGCTTGATGGTGGCAAGTTGGCACCAGCCCCCATCCCGTCCATGGTTGCAGCGCTCCCCAGATCGGAGCAGCCCTCTGTGGGGAGCAGGACTGCCGAAGGGGAGCACACTTCAGTTTCCCATATTACCGTGCCTGCATGTTCCCTTTCCTGCCTGCCTCCCTGTCACTTGGGAACATAGAAAAGGCCAACTAGGATGGGGCCAGTGGGCTCGTAAGGAAGATAACCACTAGGTGCATGGTGCAAAAAGGCCAGGGCCATTGCAGCATGGAGACCCCAATATCCCCCAGGGCTCAAATGTGGGGTCAACATGCCCCCGTGGGAGCACAGTACATGGGATGCCTCACAGGACTCCCATGACCTCCACTCACCTGGCTCACGTTGCCATCCAACACCCACGTGTCTACGCCAGAAGCCAGCAACTGGTTAAGCTACATCATTACACCAAAATAAGAAAAAAATAAAGAAGGGAAAGAGAAGCCTGAAGTTCTTTCCAAAACCAAAACTGCTACATCACTGTCTTCTTTGTACACAAAGCATCCGAGTCACTATGGGGATGTGTCATACTTTTTAGTAGAGTCCAAAATGTCTTAACGGGCCCAGTGTTTAACAACTTCTTTGCAGGGGCTTTGATTTATTCTATCTTTACTTACAGAGGCTGGTGCTACTAACATATTCTCACCCTGACCTGTCCATGGCAGGATCCCTATGCCATCACCATCAGTCAGGGTTACAAATAGTTCTTCAAAACCATGGCCTCCAGGGTGAATCCGATGCTTGTTTTCCCTCAGTGTCCTGACATCAGGCCTGATGGATTCGTGGTACTGAAGCCCAAGCACTTGCTCTGCCTCATCATGTTGTAGCAGCCAGTGTTGGACATCATGCAGGCCAGGGATGATGTGCATAGACTGACTCTCTCCACATCAGTGGCTTTATTCATGCTTCATTATATTTTTTTTTGGAATGTAAAAATAGCAATGGTCCCACTGGGATGAAGCAGCCATGAGTGAGCAGGTTGTGACATTGATTCAAAAGAGCTACGGAAAGAAATGATGGGACTCAGAGTAAAATTAGGTTTCACACAACCTTAAAATGAACAGGAAGGGTGGAAAAGGTCAGCCAGCCATGGGTTGGAGAGTGTGCAGAGAGATGCCATCTCCCACTGTGATCCTGTTCTTGGGTGCAGACTGGGGCGTTTCCAGGAGTGAAAATAAGCAGTTGGCACAGAAGCCTCTCCAATCCTGGATGGTTTGTGTGAGAAAAAAAGGAATAACATTTTGCAGGGCAAGAAGCAGGGACATTGAACATGATGAGTAGCACAAAGATCTGCGCCTCCAAAAATCCTCAGTGCAGGACAAGGTAGAGGCTGAAAGACAATGAGAACAATGAAGACCAAGTCAAAAGCTTCTGAGCAAGGATTAAAGGGCAGGTGGCCATGGGAGACACTGCTGTGAGGGCTGATGAGGATGGGGAAGTCAATTAGGCTTCCAGACAGCTGAAGTAGCCTCAGGATCTGGTTTTCATGGAGAACTTCAACTCATGCTTGACCACTCTTATGTCATTCCAGCCACGGAATGACAGGCTGGATCAATGACAGCAGTAGATGTTACTCATTATTTCCTCTTAGGAATCGACGCTGGGCTACTGCGGGCTTTTTGTAGGGAGGTGAGGCTGATGGATCTGCAGTTGCCAAAGGGCAGTGCCTGCCCTGGCAGGGGCTGATCCCACAGCTAGATCCCTGAGTGGGCAGCACTGGGCAGAGAGCTCAGAGGACAAAACTGCTGCCATGAGAAGGCCAGGAGGAGGGCTTCCTGTGGCTCCGTTCCAATGATTCCTGCCTGCGGGACTGTTGCCATCAAGGGGAGGCTGAGATTGAGGAAGAATCACTCTCAACTCCCACTTCACATGTTATTGCATGTTTATAGTACCAACTGGAGGTGACAGGTACATTGGCCTCAGTAGAGGGCTGCTTAGAAGAGCTTTTGGCCCAGCACTATGCTCTCTAGAGTCCCACTGTAGCTACTCCTGGCTTGGCTGCTCCATTGAGTTCAACTGGACCAAAGGTAGGAGGTGTTGGGGCCTGATAACCACAGGCCTCCCTGGATTCCCTGCACCCTGAGTACGACTCAGATCTACTGTTCTGCCACTTCTCAGGCCACCTCCTGGCTGCTCATCTCGTCTGAGATGGCCAAAGATGTTATTGGAGGTGTCAGTGCTGCCAGGAGCAGGGCCAGAAGCAGGACTTCCTGACACTCCATCCTGGTGGTCCCTGCCGACCAGGTTGTCTGGCAAAGGTGAGAGTTTTTGTGGGCAGAGGAGAGGCCCAGAGAGAGGCGTTGGTGTCTTGCATCTCTCCTTGATGTTGGGGGCCTCAAATCTCCCAGTGCAATGCACAGACATTTACTGCTCCGCCAGGGGACAGGACCAAAAGGCACAGGGGGAGGCACTGGTGTTTTGCGCCTCTCCCCAGTGATGGTGGCCTCCTATCCTCCATCTTGGTGGCACAGATGTTTTTTGCACCACCCCAAGGGGACAGGGGTGCCGGGCTCAGCAGGCGCCGCTCAGCGCAGCCTCTGTGCAGGGGCTGCAGCTTCACAGCATCCCATGGGTGACAATCCTGGCCTGGCGGCCCCTGCGCCCTTGCCTCCTCTAGAGAACAGCAACGCATCGCCAGAGCCTCCTGCCCAGTGCCCGCCAGCCCGTGCAAGCACAGCCAGGACAGAGCAGGGACCACTTGCCAGCCAGTGCCGGTGCCAGCTGCGGGAGGAGGAGGAGACTTGGTGTACCTGGACCAGAGCTGGATGGTGTCCCACGGCTGCAGGCCCAGGGTGCCTGAGGGCTCCTCGCTGACAGAGCCACTGGGTGACTCGGGCGGTGACAGGGCCCGAGTGGCCAGCAGCATGGGTGCCCCGGTGCGCTGTAAGATGGATCTCCGCACCATGTTTGGGGGCCAATCCAGGTGGGGCTGCTTGGGGAGGCAGTCAAGCTCATGCTCCTCGCCCTTCCCCAGGAACACCACCTAGTTGGCCCCGAACCACACATGATGGAGAGGAGGGGATGCACCACAAGGCTCTCCAGTCAACTTGCCGTCCGTGTCTGGGCACCTGGGAGGGAGTAGGGAGGTGTGGAAGGAGGCTGGAGCTGCCAGGTGTCCCCAGCAGGATGCCCTGGTGCTGTCAGGCCCAAGGAGGCCCCGTCCCAGCTCTCAGGTTCCTGAATGCATCCTGCAGGAGCACATGGGACCAAGGCAGCACCTTGTGGCAGCTCCGAGTGGGCTGAGCTCCACCTACCCTGCTGGCTCCCTCCCTGCAGGCTTCTCCGGCTGCACCATGGGGAGCTCGGAGGCTGTGGGAGAGGAGGCGAGAGGCTGTGAGTGCCCTGTGGCAGCCCCTGTGCAGCCCTGGCTGGCAGCGAGATGGGCGCCAGCAGCGGGGGTGCCGGCAGGGAGCCGCTGCTGCGGCTGCACTTGGGGATGGGGCTGCTCACCTTGGGGCTCCTCCATGGCACCACTGCTGCCCTGGCCACCAGCAGTGCCTGGGAGACCCTATGGAGGCCCACGGAGCACTGAGTTAGTGGGGAGCAGCCTTTGGGCACCCAGGACCTGGGCTGGGCAGGGCTGCACAGGGAGGGAGAGCGGGAGCGTGAGGCAGCCCGCGCGGCCCGCACACCTACCTGGGGCCAGCGCAGCCTCAGGGATGACACAAGCATCACGACCATGAAGGTCGTGAGGATGCTGAGTGCCTCAGGGACATCGAGCAGGCAGAAGATGACAACACTCACTGCCATGAGCTCGCACACGGCTCGCACACGAGGGTCCATGTCACCAAGGTGATGGGCCCTTGGTGCACAGCCGTGTGCGAGCTCTGTGCCCAAGTCCTGTTTGTATAGGGCAAAAACATGGGCCCTAGGTCATGTTAGTGCCCCTCTGGCATGACCCCTCACCCTGCCAGCCCCAGGCCGAGCAGCAGCAGCAGCCACAGTCCTGCCCAGCTCCCCTTCCACCCACTAAAACCTCCTCCTGGCCCTTCTGTTCTGGGCTCACCCTTGACATGGGCGTCCACATTGGAAGATAAACCCAGCAATCAAGCAATCAGCCAGAAAGGAGTGAAGGCCGATGAGAAGAAATCTGGAGAGAAGGGCACCATATGCTCAATCCACGTGCCTGCCACGTCCCTGGTGCCTGCTGCCAGGGCTGGTTTCCCACAGCCATGCTGAGATGCCCCATCCTTGGCAGCAAGTCCCCAGGCTAGATCCCGAGGCTGCGGGGCTTTGCTGGGGGGACCTTCCTATGATTGTGGTCCTTGTCCAGGACATCTTGAGGCAGGGGTAGCCCATGGCCAGCTGTAGTCCAAGCATCAGTGCATCCCCTGGCTCCTGCGCTCACTCCTGGGGTGGGTGCTGCCCCAGAGGAGCATGCAGCCATTGGTGGCTCTGGAGAGGTCACCAAGGACAGATGATCAATGTCTCTACATGAGGGGAGGGAGGCTGAGAAGAGAGCCCAGGAGCTGGCTCTTACCCTACTGCCTTGCTCCTCCGTTTGGTGGTCAGGCTCTTTGTTCGCTCACTCGCACACTTGGTCGCTCATGGACAAAGTGACGCCTGAGTCTGCCGCAGTGCCTCCTTTATAACAGGTCTGGGCTTGTGATGCGATGGCAATGCCATGGCGACACCCTTAGACCCCAGGGCCCAGGGTTGTGATGTGATAAGGATGTCATGGTGACACCCCAGGGCTGGGATTCTGATGCGATGGTGACATCACGGTGACATCCCTGGGACTGGTGACACCCCTGTGCTGCACTGACACTCCTGTCACCCAAGTACCAACATTTCCCAGTGCTGCAAGGAGAAGCCCAAGGGAGCTTCGGCAGCAGAACTTCAGAAGCATCTGAGACACATCACGGTCAAGCACATGCACAGGCTGTGGCCTTTACCTGGCACTGCAATACGTTATAATACAGGGACACTCTACCTCTCAGAAATTTTCTGTCAGTGCTGAATCTGAGGCCTGTTTTCAGTGCTAAAATGAATAATGCTCCAAATCATTGTCTATACAGATTAAATAAATTGGCAAGTACTTTGAGACCAGTGGTTTATGCAGAAGAGTCTTTAAATTCCAAATAAATGTCAAGCATTTACCCAGCTTCTGAAAATAAAATAGAAACTGTACAAAATCTCCTTTCCCATGAAAAAATAACAAAAATATGACACCCAAATCATAAAATGTGGCCTATTCCTACCACACTGTAAGGAGGGGAAACAGATGAAGAAGAGTTACAGAAATAATCTTTTCATAAGCTTCTATATAATCATGGAAAAAACTAAGTTTTCAACACAAGTCCTGGACCTTGCACAATCCTGTAGTGGTCTTTTCCACATCATACTTTGGTATGATCACTCATGTAGATGTGCTGGCACTTCATGTGGAGGTATTTTTCCTGGTAAACTTAATTCTCCAAAGTATTCAGGCTAAATCGCACCAATATGATGGGTCTGTAGTGAGGCCTGGACTCACAAACACTTTGTCAGGAAGGGATTTCTGGCTGGATCACCCCATCCTACCCCCTGCTAAATGACTGCTATGATTAGATCAGTTCAGTTGTGACTTTGTTTAGCCAAGTGTTGAAAAAGACTTAAAGATGAAGTTCCCACCACCCCACTCTTTGGGGTGCCTCTTCTAGTGCTGCACTACTCTCTTACTGAAAAACAAAACAAAACAAAACATAACAAAAACTGTTTTCCCAGTGTTTATCCTGAACCTCAATTCTTCTAGTGTAAATGATACCCCAGGGACCACTCTTCCACCAAACCACACACATGGCCTCAGGGTGCACCTCTGCACTATTGCAGCCCAGCGCCTGTGGAAAACTTTCAGTTTCACACGGTGACAGTCTCGCAGGGAGGAAGCAAATTTCCTCTAAGTAATGAGAAACAGGGAGAAAAAGAGAGGAAGACAAAGAGGCTTACTCACTTCCCTGTTACTTTTGGTGAGGAGGTTTTTGACACCGTAGAGGAACACTGTTCAGTTGCTATTTCTCAATGCTTTCATCACTTTCATCACTTTTTATCAAACAGTATCTCTCCATCCTCTGTGTATTTTTTATGATCAATAATCAAGGTGTCCATGATTTAAAGGTGAACTTACAGTAACTGCTGACTGCTTTAGTGCAAGAAAATCTGTCTCTCATTTTTACTATGCAATTGGTAGAAGCACTACATGTTCTTGGCAGGAGAAATAGCTAGAAACCTCAGGAATGTGTGATTTCTAATTTCAACAGAGTGGTAGTTGATTATAAGTATTAGCATAGCTTAACTTTATCCACTATCCAAACTTAATATTATCCTTTGTTTAATACACTGATAGAAAAAGAGCACACTCCTGTGTATGACTCTATTGTTTTCATTCTCTGAGGCCAAAGTCAGTGTTGACATAAGCAAACTCAAGTCCACTGAAGTGAGTGAAGTAAAACCTCATTTTGCCAGCAGTGAAAGTTAGCCTCTGGAGCAATGCTAATTGTGGTTTGTTTGCATCAATTAATCAACACAAGGTCAACTTTCAATCATCATGTGAAAAAAGGAGAAAAGAACAAAATTAAGTAAGAAATAGCCTCAATTCCCTTGATTTACTATGAAGTTCAATAGTTCTATAATCATTATAAACTCAGGAATAGATAACCAGCCATGAACAAGCAGCCCTCAGAACCACATGGCATAGCCGTGTCAGTACGGATTGCATAGCCATAACGCTGAGTGGCTCTGCTTCTTAGATTGGAACTGCTCCCTTATGTGGCACCGTGCTATCCCATGAGGATATACTAGCTCATTTACATCAATCATCTGACTTGTTTAAAGTGCAGTGCTCTGTTGTGTAATGTAGATATGCCCAGAATGTTAGACCCGATTAAGAAATGAAAGCACTCACCAAAATTATATGACCAATTCTATAGAATGGAAATAACAGTCTAGATTTCAGAAGCTGTCTAAAAGACAATGGAAAATAGCATACACAGAACCACAGAACAGTTAAGGTTCGAAGAGACCTCTAGAGATCATTTTGTCCAATTCCCCTGCTCCAGCAGAGACACCCAGAGCACATGGCACAGGGTGACATCCAGACAGGTTTAGAAGATCTCCAGAGAAGGAGACTCCACAGCCTCTCTGGGCAGCCTGTGCCAGGGCCCTGTCACCCTCACAGGAAAGAAGTTCTTCCTCACATGGAGATGGAATTGCCTGTGTTTCAACTTGTATCCATTACCCCTTGTTCTGCCACTGGCCACCACTGAGAAGAGTTTTGCCCCATCCTCTCTACATTCTCCCCTCAGGTATTTATACATATTGATCAGATCCATACAATACACAGGCAAAGGTATTGAAGAAAGGGTAGATGCTGAAAAGAAAGTATCGGTCATTTACCTGACATTTCACTTTGTTATCTGTTATCTGTTTTGGCCTTTCTAGACAAAAAATCTGCTAAGTGAAGTGATGCCACTGCATTTTTGTCTAAATGCTGTGCTCAAGACATGGAAGACTTTGTTTTATAAAGATTCTTTTAAAATAGTTCATAGCAGACACAAGTGAACTCCTTGAAAAGTGTTTTCATGCATTGCAGTTATAGTATAAAGAAACCAAACTGGTGAAGAAAGTTATTTCTCATCTTTATAGACAAGAGTGAACACTGAGTTCGACTGATTGATTAAAGAATAAAAAAAAAAATGTATTTAGCACCCTCTGTGTCTACAGTATATCACAAGAACTTTATGGATGCTAAACAGCTTTGTAGAGACCAGGTGCAGTGAGATGTAGCTTGATCATCAAGTGAACCAAAAGATAAATAAAGAATTTAGAGGATAAAGGGAATTTTGCTTTAGAGAAGGCACACTGGCAATGAGAGTTATGTATTTTGAAGGAACAGTCAAATGAAATGTGATATTTAGGTTACAGGAAAATGTTGAGAAGATAGAACTCCTGATTCCCCCTTGCCTTTCCTCAGCAAGCAGGTTTTAGAGAGAATTGAGAAAAAAGATGTCTGTAAAGTTCCAGTATCTATAATTCCAATAACATAACTTCAGCACTTGTATAGTAAATGCTAATAAAAAGGTTACTTCTTCCAAGGGCTCTGCAGCTGGATGTATGCTAGAGATGTAATGGGTGAAGTATTTGAATGTAATTATGATCTAAACTCCAGTCTCCCTTTCATGAACATCAATATCCATTACAAATAGGACAAGAATGTGATAAAGCTAAAGCTAAAGCTGGAAATAAGTTACTGATCAAAGACGAACAGAGTTCAATTCAGTTGCGTGAACGTAGGTGCCTTAGGGAATTCAATACATCTACATGGACTGTCAGATGTGACACAACACTTACCGTAGACTCAATCTTTTAGACAGCAAATGATAGCAAAGATGCTCTAGAATACATCAAAAGCATGACATATCTGTGAATTGAATTCAAATCCTGGCTGTTCTCCTAAATGAGGTTCCTGCTTCGAATAGTCTTACAAGCAGTTTATCTGTGTCTGTTAGCTGTAAAAGAAAGGAGCTGAGAAAATCAGCTTCCTAACATCAGGCATCTATAGTAGTGTGAATTCTGATTCTTTGTTCATTAACTCCCATCCTTGCAGTCTGAATGCCTTCAAAGGCCTCTCAGAAAAACTCCAGAGACAATGAACACAACAAATTATCCCCTAAATGACTAGGGACTACAGGTGACATCTCCTTTCTTACCAAGTTAGCTGTAGAAACATCACAGACAGCTGTGTGACTATGGTGGTATTTCAGTGAAAAAGATATCACATAGTTTTCTGGAAGTAAACAGATAAAAGACCTGTAAAAGACATGTTTGATAGATAGGATTTGGGGGTTTTATGTTTCTTGAAATGGTATATGAGGTTGAGCTGCTGGTTTATTTTTATTAATATAAACCTCTTCTCTTAAAGCACAGGTTCTTTAAGAAATACCAATAGGACTGCTGATGTTTTAATATTTGAGATAGCATATCTGTAATGAAAAGATAGGATGTTTTCAAGAGTAACAGCATCCTAATCTACATTCAGTAAAACAGTCTTCTGGAAAAATATAATATAGATGTTTTTGTCCAGAAAATAGAATATTCATAAAGAAATTTACTGCATTACTTAGGAAGAGCAGGAACATTAGACAAGAAAACAGAATGAGTAGTAACGGGTCTTAAGTGAAAGACACCAGCCAGAAGAATGATGGAGACAGTTCATCATGTTGTAATTTGCAGGTCTTTTAGTGGTATTGGATCACCAAAGGACATCTGTGTAACATTTTCATCAGTCTGACAAGAGAGCCAACATCAACATTTGTCCACAGGAACCAAGCTAAATATTTAAAGGTGAACTGCAAAGCTAAAATGAAAATTGAGTTAATCATGGAAATATGCACTGAATGACCTTATTAACCAGGTTGTTGGAGGCAATTCATCATAGAAATAAGCTGTAGCTCCTATTTATCATTTTTTTTCTGGTTTTCTGATTTTTTTTCATTATTTTCTTAATCTATCTGCCTTACAAATGAAATTAAAAAAATATCCTGCAAGGGTAACAGAAATCTTCTGTTACCATAAATATTTGTTGTGAAAAAATGGCATCATGTGTGATCTTTAGTGAAAGAAGAAAAGACATTGGCCATCTTCAGATAAAAATGTAAGGTCAACAAAAACATTATAATTAGCATCATTTCACTCCAGGTTTCAGGAAAGTGCAATAGATGGGCACACATACCTTCACACAGATATTCCTTTGCTTCTTTACGTTTTGAGTGAACAAATGGATCTTCACCGAGGAATATTTTTATAAAGAACCTATTTAAGAAATATCAACTGCTTCTTCCAGCATTTATGTGATTGCTAAGCCTCTTTTGACTCAGGATTGTGAAAGGGATGAGCAGTAGTTAAGAAATTAGTTAGAAAATACAGGGAAAGAAACAAAATAATTAGTTAAAGGTAGATTCAAGATGGGGTTATCATGGGGAAATAAGGTGATACAGCCTGTGAGAGGTGCCCAAAGTCTGGAGAGGCAAAATGGGAAAATATGAAAACTTCTGAAGACCCACATAGTCAAGTTGCACCTGCCCTAGCTAGAACGAGAGGCACATTGGGCGCCTAACTCAAATGCCTCTATGTAAACACACACGGCATGGAGAATAAACAAGGGAAATTGGACTTGCGTGTGCGATTGCAGGGCCGTGCGCTCACTGCAATTACTGAGACACGGCTCATGACTCGAATGTGGCCATGGATAGCCTCAGGCTTTTCAGGAAGGCCAGGCCAGGAGGGCGAGGTGGTGCAGTCGCTCTTTATGTGAAAGAGCAGCTGGAATGTATGGAGCTCAGCATAGGGACAGACAAAGCGCGAGCCAAGAGCCTGTGGGTGAGAGTTAACTATAGAACAGGCCAACAGGGGCGACACCGACATGGGAGTTTACTACAGGCTTCCTGACCAGGAAAGGGAAGTGGATGAGGCCTCCTACAGGCTGCTGCAAGAAACCTCACAAACCCAAGCCCTGGTTCTTGTGGGCCAGGACTTCAACCACCCTGAGGTCTGCTGGGATAATCACACAGCTAGGAGCAGACAGTCCAGGCATTTCCTGCAGATCAATTCTTGATGCAGGTGGTTGATGAGACAACAAGAGGAGAGGCCTCGAGGAAGGCCAAGGCCCATAGACTTGATACTAACAGAGATGGTCTAGTTGGATATGGGAGGGTTGGGGGCAGTCTTGGCTGCAGTGACCACAACATGTTGGAATTCACGATCCTGTGAGGAGGAAGCTACGCAAGAAGTAGGATTGCAACCCTGAACTTTAAGACAGATAACTTTGACCTCTTCAGGGAGGTCCTTGGAGGAATCCCCTGGGCCAGGGTCTTAGAAGGAAAGGGGGTCCAGGAGACCTGGCTAATATTCAGACACCACCTTCTCCAAGCTCAAGATGGCTGCATTCCTACAAGAAAGAAGTTGAGCAAGGCAGGCAGGAGACCTGCGTGGATGGGCAAGGAGCTGTTGGGTAAACTTAATAAGAAAAAGAGCACATGGATAGTGTGGAAGAAGGGCCAGACTACATGGGAAGAATAAAGGAAAATTTGTCAGAGAATGCACAGATGCAACGAGGAAGGCCAAGGCCCATTTGGAATTAGAGTTAGTGAGAGATGTTAGGGACAACAGGAAGGGGCCTCTACAAATACATCAGCATCTAGGAGAGGACTAAGGAAAATGCTAGTCTGCTGCTGAGTGGGGAGGGTACCTTGGTGGTGGAGGATGCAGAGAAGGTAGAGTTATTAAATACCTTATTTGCATCTGTCTTTACTGCTAAGACTAGTCCCTATGAACTACAGAGCCCAGAGACAAGAGAGGGAACCAAGAGAGAGAGGACTTTCCAATGGTCGAGGAGGATTAGGTTAGGGATTATTTAGGCAAACGGGACACCCATAAATGTATGGGCGCAGATGGGATGCACCCATGAGTGCTGAGGGAACCGGCAGGGGTCGTTGCTCAGCCGCTCTCCTTCATCTTTGAGAGGTCATGGAGAATGAGGGAGGTGCTGAAGGACTGGAAGAAAGTTCATGTCACTCCAGTCTTCAAAAAGGGCAAGAGGTAGGAGCGGGGAAACTACAGGCACTTCTGGAAAGGTGATGAAGCAACTCATCCTGGAGACCATCTCTGGCCATGTCAAGGAAAAGAAGGTGATCAGGAGTAGTCAGCATGGATTCACCAAGTGAAAGTATGTTTGATGAACCTGATAGCCAGGGGTGACTGTCTGGATGGACAATGGGAAAGCCATGGATGTTTTCTTCCTTGACTTCAGCAAGGCTTTTGACACCATCCCCCATAACATTCTTATAAGAAAGCTCCGGAAGTGTGGACTGGATGAGTGTACAGTGAGGTGGGTTGAGAACTGGCTGGATGGCAGAGCTCAGAGGGTGGTGATAAATGAAGCTGAGTCTACTTGGAGGCCTGTGGCCAGTGGTGTCCTCCAGGGATCTGTTTTGGGCCTGGTACCATTCAACTTGTCCATCAGTGACTTGGACGAGGGCACAGAGTGCACCCTGAGCAAGTATGCGGACGATACCAAACTGGGTGGAGTGGCCAACACTCTAGATGGCTGTGCTGCCATTCAGAGGGACCTAGACAAGCCAGAGAGTTGGGCAGAGAGGAACCTCATGAGATTCAAGAAGGGTCCTGCACCTGGGGAGGAATAACCCCAGGCATCAGTACAGATTAGGGATTGACCTGCTGGAAAGCAGCTCTACAGAGAGGGATTTGGGAGTCCTAATTGACAACAGGTTAACCATGAGGCAGCAATGTGCCCTGGTGGCCAAGAAGGCCAATGGGATCCTGGCCGCAGCAGGAGGAGCATTGCCAGCAGGTCAAGGGAGGGGATCCTGTCCCTCTACTCAGCTCTGGTGAGGCCACACCTGGAGTATTGGGTGCAGTTCTGGGCTCCCCAGTACAAGAGGTACGTGGAGCTTCTAGAGAGGGTCCAGTGTAGAGCCATGAAAATGATTAAGGGACTGGAGCATTTATCATTATGAGGAAAGACTAAGCGAGCTGGGCCTGTTTAGCCTAGAGAAGAGAAGACTGAGAGGGGATCTGCTCAATATGTTAAAGTACCTGAGGGGTGAATATAGAGAGGATGGGGCCAAACTTTTCTTGGTGGTGGCCAGTGACAGGACAAGGAGGTAATGGGTACAAATTGAAATACAAGAAGCTCCATCTCCATGTGAGGAAGAACTTCTTTGCTATGAGAGTGCCCTGGCACAGGCTGCCCAGAGAGGTTGTGGAGTCTCCTTCTCTGGAGATCTTCCAAACCTGCCTGGATACCACCCTGTGCCACGTGCTCTAGGTGCCCTTGCTTGAGCAGGGGCGTTGGACTAGATGATCTCTAGAGATCCCTTCTGACCTTAACCATTCTGTGATTCTGTGATCAAAGGATTTTCAAACTGAAATTTCATATTCAGTTAAAATACATTCCTGGAGTAAGATTATTGGATTTTCTTGACACTTTTTGGACTTGCATTATTCTTATAGCCATGATGTTCCCCATAAACCCATTTTTTCTTTTATATGAACAGCACTATTCAATCTATGGCATGCATACTGACTGCCACATAGTAAGGACATAGTCCAGCTCATAATCCATCCTCTGTTCCCTTTAGAATAGAGTCATGCAGAAATAAATACATGCAGAAAAATTAGAACATACTGATTCAGAAAATTTTGAGTCCCGAAAGACATGGGCTGCTCCAAAGCATGAAAACCCAAAACACATATTCCAAGGCCCAGACAAAACAATGGAAGCCTGGACACTGATTTCAGGCTTTGAAGCATGCAGACAGTGAGAGTTCGTCTGCACAATAGGCTGCAGGAAGTTCAAAATGATATCAGCTTCTGAAGGTGGCTGCTCTCCGCCAAAGGTGATCTGGGAGCTGAGCAGCACCAATAGCCTGGGTTAGCATGTTCTGCCTTGGAATTTCTCATGCCAGTGGGATATTCCACCGCATTGAGACAGCTCTGCAGCTCCTAGATCAGCTTCTCCACTCTTTGGGGAACCTGGGCAGAATGAGCATGCAGTCCTCTGTACTTGGCACCAAAAAGGCTCCCCATGCTTATGACTATGTGCAGAAGCCAGAGAAGCCTATTGACCATTACAGGTGAACCCGTCTTCCCTGTTAGTTTTTACATAGACAACCAAAGTCATATCCAGATTGTGGTGCTCACTTACAAATTTAGTTTATTTTTATTCCTGCAGTCTAAATAAGGTATAAAGAGATTTTTTTGGGTCATTATTCTTAAAAACAAGCACAAATTCTCATGACATTAGGGAACCCAAAGCTTGAGAGAAGGTTTTGGCAATTCAGACTGAGATTCAAGGACAGTTAATCAAAACAACTGTGAAAATATTTAATCATTATGTAAGTAATACTTAATAGTTAATCAGAAAATATAGGAAATTGAAATGTTCACATCTGATGGGAAAATCCAATAGAAAGTGATGGCTGTATATGAAATTTGTTATTCATTTTCCATCTATTTGTTATTTAGAATTGATACTCAGAAGAATTTTCAAAATGAGAGGATATACGAAGTATGAAGAAGCCCCTTGGGAGTGAATAAAGGCTCAGATCAGAAACAAAATCTCACGAGTACATTTGTTATTAAAAACTTTGTAGAGTTCTAAAAACATAGGTCTTTTCCAGAGCTCAGGGAAACTGATGAGAGTTTGACCACTGATTTCAACAAGCATTCGAAGAGACTCCCTGTTAGCCAAGCACACAGCTATCAGTGTGGCACCGGGCCTGACTGGTTAACATAGTCAGCCTTTCATCAGGACTTTTTGTTCCATGGCATGTCTCAAGAAAGTCTCAATGCTAGTCATTTACAAAGCATGCTCAAAAATATATGGATGGAGGTTTTTGAGGATGATTCAGAGAAGTGTCACAAGAACTTTTAAAGGACTGTATAGTCTGTCATTGTCTTTCACAAGTCACAGGGATTTAGCTGGGATTAGCATAACAAGGGGATAGAAGCTGAGAAGTGATTTTATTGCAATCTATAAAAAGAGACAGTGAATTGTATAAAATGAGAATAATATATTAGCAGATAAAATGTCTTCCGGCAGCTGGAAACTGGAACAGCTCAACTCAAGCATGAAATTACAGTGAGGATCAGCTAAAGGAACAGCACACTACAGACTGCAGTGGATTCATCATCACTGGAAACATGTTTGTCATATTGGTCTTTTTAATGAAATATATCCAGGGAGTATGTCCTCAGATATCCAGGGAATTCCTATGTCTTGTGTTAAGTAGGAAGTTAAGTTAGTTCCAATATACTAAAATTTAACAACTCCTTGAAAAAACATAATGTCAGAAAAGACAATACCCAAAATATTCATATGTCATTCTTTACTCTCAGGCCTGTCTTATTATATTTTGAGCAAGCTGTACAGAACTAAAGAGAATTCTACCCTAGATCCTCTCCAGTTGTTGGCTTGATCAATGGTCGTGAAGGAAGGGAAACATGAGAGAACCAGCTGACAAACAGCTTGTTGACAAGGTTACATGTAACCAGAACAACAGCAGGACAATCATCTAGGGAAAAGTTGACACCTGCTGTAGCAGAAATTAAGAGTTTACAGATGTTGCAGTTAGGGTAGTCAGCCTCTAATCCACACCCTCGTAATTCAAGACTCAAAAATTCGTCAAACAATTGTACTAAAGAAGAATCCAAGCAGTTAGGAAACTGAAGCAAATAGGGTAGAGCAGCTGTTTTAATTAGAGCTTTCCTGAACCTGAGAACCATACCCTTACACGCTGGGATCATTAAAATAGGTCAAGTTTTGCATGGGTAATGGGGTTTTATTTTACTGTTCTGCAGCATCACTGCAAGAGATTAGCATTCACAGGGAAATGCTAACAATATTGCACCAAATCTTGGTCATAAAAAAAAAATCGAACTAATTCCCAATCACTTAACAACTAACACTAGAGTAAGAAATTTCTTATTCTAGTGTTTCATGGAAGTGGATTCATCTTTATGTTTTCATCCTTTTTTTTCTTTCTTTTTCTCCACTGAACTATTAAATTTAAACTGAAGTTGATCTCTACTATCATCATTCCTGGAGAGAGTTCTACCTAGTTTTCTAAAATCTAGTTTAAAAAGCATGAGTGTAAGTATACTCACATGTCCCTCTCTAATGATATATTGGAGTCTTGAGGGCATAGTGAAGAGCAGGTAGCTACTGGAATGACCCTCTGGCATAGCATGCTTCCTAAGGTTAAAATGTAGTTATCTAAATCCTTCAAGTTCTGTTCTATAATATTATCTGTTTAATTAGCATACGTAGATGTAGCATGGTCAAAGGTGTGAAGAGGGATCCAACTACCTGACTGTGAAGATTCTAAACGTAGTTTTGGGGTGTCACAGAATTATGCCAATGCAGATACTGCATGGAACTGGTTGGGATTAGGCAGATACCCTCTGCTCTGTGTTTTAACATGCATCAGCTACATGGGGGGTACAAATGCAATATGGAATAAGCATTAAAAGGCAATTTGGTAGAAAAAATATTTGTGAACACTTTTTCCATTCTTTGACAGCTAGAAAATCCCTTACCCAATTTGAGGAAGAAAACAACTTTCTCAAAGCTGGAAAGTTCTAATATTTTGGAACTCTTCTTTGTTTATGTTTGAAAGAGTTGTGGAACAGCAATAAGAAATGAAAGCATATATTGGCACAATTAAGTCTGGTAACTTAAGAAGCCAGATATTGTTTTCAGTTCTACACACATTTTAGTTGAAATTTGCCAACCCACTTCAATAGGCTATTTTGGAAACCAGTGGTGACAACATGTGAATAAAGTTCTGCTCTGCTACTTACCAAATAGAGGAGTCTTTAGCTGGAAAAATGATGATTTGTGAACTGAAATGAAAGGAGGCAACATGAACCTCTGGAGATATGTTGAAAACAAGAAAAACTACATATAGAAATTATTCTCAGGAGATACTTTCTCCAAAGTAAAGTGTATTTACTTTATAGGGAATGAAAAGATCATCACATGTTAGCATCATCAAGATATTATATTTTGAAAATAATAAATAAATAAATGGAAGAGGCCTTCTCCCAAGATCTTGCCCGGTATAATCAACAGTGGCCAATTACTCCCTTTTTCTGGAAAAAATAAACCTTAAGAAACTTCTCTATGCCGAACAATTTAAAAGAAACCTCTTTCTTGGTTGATAAGGCATTAAGAAGAGACAGCAGGCATAGAGCATAATACGTTAGCAAATCAAACACCAATAATCTATAATCAAGAGGTTTTGTAAAACAAAACTTTTCCTTGGTTCCATTTTTTTGAAGAAGCAACAAGAGAGGAAAGAGTGCAGTGACAACCAGACTAACTTTAAATGAAACAGTCTTACAATACAAAACAAATGCTTAAAATGGTGTCCTGTACTTGAGGTCACTTACTTAGAGAGTATGATCCAATCCTATCCTTGTGCCATGTCTCATTTAGACTCACATTCCATAAAAGAGACACCAGATCAGTACATGTGTACCATTTCTGAATACTTTGGATGAAATTTACTTCTCAGTAAAGAGCCAGCAAAGTCATGCTTCAAAATTCGTAACACAACACGGAGATTTTGGGTAGTCTTGTTCAGACTGATTGATTCTAGTCATTGTCTCTTATTTTATCTTCTTTAGTCATTTATTGGAAAAGATATTGCCTTTTTTAAACAACATTTTATGCAGTAGCTAGCACAATAGACTCTTCATATGCTGGATTCCTAGATGCTTTATTAAAAAACAACAGCTAAGTATTTCCAAATATATAAATTTAAGTGTTATGTGACCCATGAATTTACCATGCTTTGTCCAGTCTTTGGGATCGGTATTATTTGTACTGCTGTACACCAACATAACAACAGCATGTTTGATAGATGGCTCAAACCCTGATGACATTACTCATGGAACAGTCTTAAAAGCTGATAAGAGTTAGAGCAGAAGATGTTGGTGCAATCTGAAATGTGTTTTATTTAAATGGCTGTACAATGCCTTTCGGAGTCATTTCTTAACCATTTAAAGTCACTGTATCGTGTATAGTGCCAGATAAAATTTTGGCACTACTGACATGTAAAAGATTACAATTTTATCAAAAATATCAAAAAGGCAGTTCACTGAATATCTTTTGTGAAGAAACTATATTCAAAGAGTAATTACAGTGCCTTTCCCCTACACACACGCTGAACTGTTTACCATGCGTGGCCAGTTTGTCAGTTAATGTAATTGTGAAAGGTTTTCAGTATTGGTCTAACTCTCATAGAGTCAACTCAGGTCTTATTTTTGGCTCTCTGGTGAGCAGAGACAGGCCAGCAATGACTGAGATTTTTAGAACAGCCCATCTTACATATCAAATGATGTGCAATTCAATATCAGTTTTCTTGGATTTAAGTGAAGGTGTGCTACCACATGCAATCATTATACTGTGTCTAGGATCTGGAAATGCAGTGGAGTGCATTTCTGTGACTGCTAAAACTATAACATCTGGAATGCCATCCTGGAAATTTTCCAGGTGATTTCCAGGAGGAACACTTTGTAAAAGTTGTTACCCTTCTAGGCTTTTCAAAATTCTCTGAGCAGAATATGTTCCCAGGCCCGCATAGGAGCAGAGATTGGATTATAAAACACTAAATGTTTTTTACAACTGTATATAAGCAACAATACTGTATGGATAAATATTCAAGGAAAGTAGTTTTACAGGCAATTTCAATGGATTTGTTCCAGCCCTCAATTAGATTCATATTTCTGGAATTCCAGAATGTAAGATAAGGTCTCCTTTACTCATCACAAAATGAAATGAGGATATCCATCCTAGGACAGATCTCTTCAGTCTTCCTTTTCTCTATCATTTTTACATTATGTTTTCAAAACTTTGGACATGAGCAAAAATTTATGGGAGACAGCACAAAATTTAACTCTTCTGCAAATTTACAAAGTTTGTGTTAGTCATTCTTGGTAGCTTGGAGAGACAAATAGTTGAGCATTTAGCAGAGTAGGCAGGTAAATGATTATAGGAACAGAATAAAAGGTAGTTTTGGATATTCTGGGGCTTTAAGAGCTGTCCAGATGCTCACAAGGTGGAGAAATGAGATGTCTCACCTTCATTGGAGTTGATGTACTGAGGTACCAGTTCTGTCTTTAGTGTCTGCTGATTCTGAATTATTGATTAAGGAACCCTGTCCACCCACCACACACACAACACAAACACATTTGATGCTAGAGGGGAAAAAAGTATTAAATAGGACTGTTTTAATTAGTTAAGAAAAGAAGTAGCAATACATCAGAAATACATTAAGCAATACATCAGAAAAAGCAAATGAGAGTCTATTTGAAGGCTCTATGACAGGTCGTATTGCACGTTAGAAACTACAAGTCTGAGGATGGCAAATGGACAATACAGGCAATAATACAAAAAAGAGGGAAAAAATGAGGAAGCTAAGGAAAATCAAATAGAGGCAATTTTGGCCTAACTGAGCATTGATGAACCTGAACTCATGAATCTCAAAATGAAGTTCAGCATGGATTGCTCAAGCAAATTTGGTTGTAGTGAGAAAATCCACCTCAGAGAGATGCACAGATCCCCGCTCCCTCTAGTCTTGTTGCTATGTGAGCTTTAAGAACACTGTTTAGCTGGTAATTTCAGAAATTGTAAGCGATCGAAGCCAAGGGGAATCTCACCACAGACCAACAGATGCCGCTGAATTTTCTCCGTGATTTATGCCTCTAAGATTATTCATTCTATTTAGTCTTGTGGGTAACTTCTTATATACTTTCCAAATATTCTTTTTTTTTCTGGAAACTATACAAATTAATGTGATATTATTCAGAGAGTTGCCAAATTGAGGGATATTTACAAGAATGTGAAATGGCATTTTTTTTTTCTGTAGACATTTTACATTGTATTGTTTAAACCTTTTTCTTCATTAAAAAACTGCAGTCAGCAACTGGATTTACAAATTAGAGAGAATTCTTTGCCAAGGAAAATATACTTCATGTTGCATGTTACTGAAATTATTGGTGATAGAACAATTATTGTCTTTTTTTGAGAAAAAAATGTATTCTGTATTTTAGTTACATTTTCAGCAAGAACCCTCTTAGACCATGATGAATTGTGGGTAAACTGGTGAAGTCTAGGAGATTGCCTGACTACAAATCTTACCCTAGTTAAATTGCATTTTTGACTGTGTAGCAACCAAACTCAATGAGGTGCATATATATATACATATATATATAGCTTTCAATATATCTTTTAAACTACCTGATAACAAAGCAAATGAGAGAGTTCTGCTGTTTTCTTAGGGTTTTATGTCCTGGCAGCCTGTGCTGAGTTTGGAAGGGGATTATATGCATTTTTAAAAATGCCACAGCTCAGTGCCTTTGAATCCAAATTATATTTGACATTGCAATTGCAGAAGTTCAATGACTTTTAAGTGTAAATAGTACCATTTAGCTAGGAAACTACTTAATTGTTTCTGGAAAAAAAGAGACGATTGAGAGTTTAATTGAGAAACTGTTCAACAGAAGTGTCTTTTGAATTTGAAATGCTCAGCTATAGAACAGCCACTTCTGTGAGCCCTGCATGGCAGACAGCTCTGAGTAGGGGAAGTTGAAGAAAACAACTTCATGTTCTCAAAGTAATTTTTGAAATATATATGATTTTTGCTGAAATAAGAAACTAGGTCAGCCCCAGAAAGGAGGAATGAGAGCTGAACACATGAAAGATGCCATTTCACAGAGAATTTTCACAAAGAATACAACAATGCAACAACAATACAACCTTTTTTATTTTTTATTTTTTATTTTTAGAGTCATTCCTTACAGATGAGCCTGGTCATTGAATAGAGAGAAAGGATCCATATCAGAACCAGAAATGCATCCCAAAAAGAAACAAATACCCACAACTTCTTTGGAATTCACAGAACTGTAGTTATTGATGATAGACACCTGGTCTTGAAGAACTGCAGCCTAATTTTGCCTATCCTCATGGCTGTAGATCTAATTAATACAAATGTGGGCATCTGAATATCGGAAGGGATGAATCCCTCTCTATCCCCAGTGAGACTAGGGCAAAATTTATCTCAAAGCTCACTTACTTAGGAACCATGAGTTTCCTGTTCTTAAAATGACATGACATTTGTAGTTACATATGTAGCCTCTTTCTTTTGCACTTTCTCGGCACCTTTCTTTTGTAAAAGGTATGAAGAGAAGTGGCTTAACCTCATGCTTGTACATAAAGGGTCACTGTGCTGTATGAATCTACTCATCAGACAAAGGGAAAAAAATAGGATAAAGTTAAAGAAACAAAATATTTCAAGATTAGCCCTCCCAGTGCAAATCAGCTTGTGGAACTACACTGGGTCACATGAAAACCTTATGCTCACATTTAATTTGCCCATCCTGAAGTATTTTTCCTCCTAATGCCAAATACCATAATGCTCTCTGTCAGTGATTTGAAATTATTGTATAAGCTACATATCGGGTACACTATTGTTAATGAAATGCACACAAGATGATGAACAACTTCCTTTTCCTGCTGGAGCCCAGCTGCAACCAGGCCCTATATCCTTGATGCTGTAAATCAGGCCTTTGTACTCCGGGAGGATTCAATCAGCTGCAGGTGTGGGCCCGCCAAGGCCCGCCTGGGATTAGGTAGCAGTATTTGATATGAGATCCCAAACAGCACCAGCAATCTACACACCACATGTGGCCAGTCTTTGGAGAAAGCAAAGGAAAAACGCTGATGAAATGTGGCACAGGACCATGGAATGCAATTTCAAACTTCCACATCTGCAGGAAAGAGAGAAAGAAAGTTCCTAATTTTACAATGATGATGTCATTGAGAATACATGATAGTGAAAATGATGTGCCAAGGCTTTCATAAATTTAACCGCTTACAATGCTGCTAACTGAGGGCTGAGAACTGTGTGTGATATTTGTAATCACAAATGCATTAACGTGCTGCAAAGCAATGTGCTGTTCTGACAATCCGCCGAAAAATACGGTGCTTGTTGGTGTATTTGTATGGTGAATGGAACTCACAGACCTATCATTACCATGAGGCTTGCATTCCACATAGATACAAAGCTGAACCATTGCTAAAGCCTGTTCAACAAGTACTCTCTGTTATTAAACACAGGTGATTTGATTTTACCTAAAAAGGTAAAATCTCATGCCTTTAACATGAAACAACAAAAATAACTGTTCAGGTCACTCCTGGAGGTTAAAAGTTGTGAAGAGTTTATTTTTGACATATATCCTTGATATTTGAGGGATAAAGAAATGTTAAAAGAGGACTGGTTTTGTTATTACCATAGAGATAAAATATATTGAAAGGAGTATGTCCTTAATTTTTTTCTTAAAAAAAATCTGTTTTCCATTAGCTTATCTTGATAGCTGAAGTTAATCATTATTTTCAAGCATATATGATTTAGATATTATGTCATTAATTCATGTACAATCCATCTGAATAATGATTGTGGTTTTCTGCTTTACAAATTCATCTACTTCACTGAGAAACCAAGAGAGTCAAATTCCATGCAACATCTGGTTTCCATTTTATGTAATTGCTATTTTCAGAGTTATAATCATGTGTTATTGTAAGGACCACAGTGTCAATCATGCTGCTAATGGGGAAAATTCAATGCCTAAATACCTGAGAGAACAAGAAGCTGACTTAAACAGGTGCATTTAGACACTTGGTTTTAAGTATAATTCTAGTCTACCAATTTAAATAAATCATTTTAAGAAGAAACTATATTCTTTCCATACCCTCTAGTGAAGTAAGTTTAATGCAAGCTTCTATAGTACGAGCCTGGTTTTGTTCCCACCAGTTTAGAAGGAGCAGGAATGGATCCCATGCAAATTCTAGTACCATTAGCCTAACGCAGGTCTTAGTGTAGTTCCATTAGCCTGATTCAGTATATAACGTTAACCACTTTCTACAAACAGAGGCAGAGGAAAGAAAATTTTAGCCCTTTTTAAAGAATATAAGACACCACATGGTTCATTTATCATATCTATAAAAAGGTGCTGAACTCAGACATTTAGACATAGGAAATACATGGCAATTCATGTGTTCAGGAAAACTGCTGCGCCAGAATGTAGTGAAAACATTTTTAACATATTTATTTTAAGAGCTTAACTTACACTTTAATATATTGAAAATGTTGCAAAGTATTCAAAATTCAGAGCAGCATCATGACACATACTATGACAGATGGAGCTTTCTGATAAATAAGCCTTGTCTCTGCTATTCACTGTTTTTGTAATCATGTTCATGCAAATTTTCAGGTAGAAGTGACTAGCTACTACTAAGAAATAAAGTAGAAGACCAATATACATTTATATATTATACATCATATTCTATCAGGGATAATGTATTTTAAATATTTTAACATAATAGTATATTTTACCTATCATGTGTGATAGTATAGATATTCTAAACCTGACTGGACATGGTCCTGGGCAGCATGATTTAGCATACTCCTGCTTGAGCACAGGGCTTGAATTAGATGATCTCTAAAGCTGCTTTCCAAACCCAACTATTATGTGACTATAATTCTATAATATCTATAATATAAGCACATGTGAAGTAATTTTGCATAACTTGGGAGGAAGAAAGTATACTTGGATCAATTTGGGGGGGTTAAAATGCATCCAGTTTTGTTTCAGTACTTGTAATATCAGCTATCTGATGTTCTTTCATTAGTTTTGGGCAGTAACACTTTGTAAATACAGAAAGTATTTCTAATCTCTGCTTTTGGGAACAGGACAAAGAGAACAGTGACAAGAGCTACAAAGATCACAGCAGAGGGCTTCTGTGAAAATTACCCTCACAAGAAGGCAAGAAGGAAAAAAATAATAAATTCTTTTACTTAAGAAAGCAAACTTGCTCTCCTTTACCCTGGTGAATAGAATTTTGAAAAGACAATAGTTTGTATCAATTAGACAACTTTCTGAGCTCCTCTTTTGCAGAATGATATCTCAAAGGGGAAAAGCCTCGAGACATCTATACATACAGGCACGCTTTTTTGGATACCTTTTGAATACATGCATACTTCATATCACCTATCTTCCTCAAAACCTTCATGTGTGTAGATGGCCAAGAATGGGTTGTGTTTACGGTAGAAGTAAGATTGGAACCAATTTTCATGGCCTAATCCTGGAAGTTAATCCCCACTAGATCCTCTTGTGAGCACTTGGAGGTCAGGCTGCAACAAACTGCCAGGTTGGAAGTTGCTCCTGTTGTTGCCATGAAAGCCACACACCAATGTACGTCTCTGGTCCTGCAGGTTGAAGTTCAGTGCAGTTGCATCCACACAAGTAGTTTTGCATGCGTGTGCAGCCGTAGCTCTGCAGGGGTGGTCAGACCCTTTCCTGCTTGAGTATGTACCTCTGTGCATTGTGAGAAATGAGCTACATTTACCAATCTGGCAATTTTAATGCCATACTTAATTGACCCAAAGTAAATTTCTGCATTTTCAGCCATCATCATCAGCCAGCCATGATTAGCAAGGATGCAAATACAGGTGACTGAAAGAGATAAACAAGACTGTGACACTACGGAAGTCCTGAGCAGCAATTGTCAACCAAGAACAGTCTATTCCTGATAGGAACAGTCAAGAAAAGATAGTTCACATTTTCACTGTGCTGAAACAACTGAGTGAGATGAATATCAATCAATAGTCTTTACAGAGAATGCAAAAACATAAAATTAGACCAGGACATGAGGGATAGCACTGCAACAAATTCTAGGGTATTTTCCTATCTGAGTTAGCAAAGTTAGATGGCAAACACAAATATGCACTTTTACACAAGTGAAATGTGGTTGGGGAATGAGTGCCTAAATGGTATCTTGAGCCCTTATAGTTTTCATAAGGGATTCCTATTAGGAGAGCATTTGCTTATTTATTTTTTCTTTCTTGAGGTACTTTTTTGTCCAGGTTTAACTGCAAACCTTAGATTTTTCTTTTCAAAAAGGACAAGCCTAAAGAAACTCCTGAAGACTTGAAAGCTAACAGCTGGGATGACAGAAAGTAAATCAAATGAATTCCAGATTTATGATTTTTTTTTAATCTTATGATTTTGAGAGGATGAGGCTCTTGATTTGTAATGCTCAGGGTCAGCAGCAATGCAGACACTCTGCTTTGCAAATCTCATGTAAAAGCACAAGGCAGAGGTAGCTTCTTACTTCTTAGGGTTGACAAAAAAATTCCAGTGTCTGTATTTTCAATTCGATTTTATTTCCATTTCTAATTTCAGAACTATTATTACATGACTAACTGCAAAGTTGGGTTTGTGGTTGCAAGTTCTGAAATATATTATATAAATATTAATAAATAATAAATAATATGTTAATATATGCAAAACATTGTCTTAAAGTACATCAATAGAATTGTTTTCATATGCAAACCAAAGCAAGATTACTTTTTTTTTTCCCTTAATAACCGTTATATCCCTTACTAAAGCAGTAAACATCTTTCACTTTTTATTCCTGAATTTATTTATTCTTGTCATGCAGATAAACTTTTCTGTTAAGTCTGAAATTTTGCCTACATATTTTTTTTCCACATTTATTAATGCAAGGGGAACACAAAACTTTCCTCTAAGAGCTCTTCATATCCAAATACGGTAGGGAAAGAAAAGTCTAATGCAACTCCTAATAATGAAGCAAAACAGAACAAATTTGGCATTTTCCATCTCAAACATGAAGACATGGAGAAGGTGAATGTATTATAATGTTCACAGACTAATTCCAATTAAGTAATCCAACAAAAATAGTTTTATTTGGACTTTCTAGAAACAAAATTAGTTGAAAGACACACCACAGATTATTCATATGCAATCAGTTTAACTGTACTAGGGTCAAGTAAAAGCCAAACAATATGCAGGGGAAAAAAATCTCATCTTAACAAATACCTTGCTTTCTGAGTACACTGTATCAGATATTGGTAATGATGAGTCCATTTCTTGGGACTCATCACTGCTGTATTGCGCAATGCCCTTCATAGAGCAAGCTCAGTTTTGAGAAGTAAGTATCCAAACAACAAAGTTCCCAATCCATATTTTGAATTTGCTCTCAATAGGTGATAGTTGTGCACTACTGATTTTTGGCTTTCATTTGAGGTGATACTGAGAGTACCCATTCTTAGTTGCTTAGTGGCTTCAGTTCAGGAGTCAGAGGAAGCCATGTCCAATCAGGTACTTCAGCTTGATGATAGCTAAATGGCAATGCAAATATTTCAGATACCCGGACCCAGTGTAATCTTCCTGCTTTGGCCGTCATTTTTAAGTATAGAAATATCAGCATTAGGTATCAAGATATCAATTAGGTATCAATCTGCTATCTTTTTTTTTAACCACTACCCATACAACGAGAAACTAGAGCTCGCTTAATGCATCATTGTGGGAAGTAAAAGGCATTAAACACACCAAAAATTACCTTGTTTAGTAAATTAATTGAATAAATAAAACTTAAAAAAAAGGTGTGTCGTGTACATACACAGGGTATGTAGCACTATTTTAAATGTTCTAAAATCCTCCTAGATGTCCTCCAGCTACCTCTACCAGCCACTTCAGAAGCACCTGTGTCCCTATGTAGGTCCTGTGCTATAGATATTACAGACTGTGTAGCTAGTTGGGATATGCTAGGGCGTTTCAGATGGCACCAGGCATGTATGTGTAGGCAGCTAGATTTTGCCAAAAAGATTCAGCTCACATAGCAAGAGTCAGCTCACATAGCAAGAGATGCTATATTTAAGCCACTGAATTGCACCAGGATGGTCCCGGTAGAGAGAGGTCTGTGTTCAGTTGACTTAATAGTGCTCATTAAGGTATCTTGCTCTGGAAACTACACAAGTAGTAAAGCAGCTTTTCCTTTGAGAAATTATGAAACACAGGACACCCTCAGTCAGAACATCATCCGTAGCTTTAGGCTTGAACTTCTTCATGTTATTAAGAAGACTATTCATTAGATTTAACATTTAATCTTAACATATTTATCTTACATGTAAGACTTAGGTCCTTAAAATGGAGACTTGTGATACAGATCAACTGCCTAAACACAAGTAACAAATGCCGTCAGAGACTCTCAGAGACATCCTTGTAAGGCTGGCAGCTCTGACACAGGCCATTTTAGAGCAGCAGCAGGAGGCAAGGCAAATTACCATGCTGAGCTTAAAATGACACAAGGTGCCCACTGGTGGGCAACCAACTCAAGTCCCAGCTAGACTCCATAACATCTAGTCCTCCTCAACATTTTGATGATGTTTTAGGTGGATTTTTTCTCTTTACATGAAGAAGCTGATATCA
>JAUBNY010001194.1:1244999-1267432 GCA_032275445.1 Crypturellus soui
TGGCAACGCTCCTCCTGATGCAGCCAGGATCCCATTGGCCTTCTTGGCCACGAGGGCACACTGCTGCCTCATGGTTAGCCTGTCAACAAATTTTATAGTTGTAGCTGCTGCGAAGAGCATACTGCTTCACATTTATAACTAAACTTCCCAAAATATTTTCTTGTAGCTTAGGCCAGGGCCAAACATTATAGTTTAATAAGAATTAATTTGTTAGAAATAGAAAGGAAGGTAGACTGCATATTTAAACCAGAATAGAGAAACTAAGAATGGACCACAGGAAAAGCAGTGTATGCAAAAAATCCTTGACTATCAACTTATTATTAACATGGACTTTAACTATGAAGTACTGCAGGAAATTCTCTTGCAGTTTCTGGGTAATGTATTGGATGCTGGAGTGTGTTTTTCCCTTTCCAGCTTCAGTGATTTTTCCCCATGTTTCTGTTTTTGAAGAAAGTCTTTACGTTTATAACCACTGACTTCCTTGGTACAATGCCCTGCAGTCAGCAACTCATGTTCATTTGTCTATGAGCTCCCACAAATGGGACATCCGCAAACACTGCTCTCTCCCAAAAGCATGAAGTCATTGTTCCACAGTTTTTCCTTTATTATTGTAATATTATGAAACATAACTAGTGAAAAGGCTCAAGATACACAGTTCCTAAAGAAAACTGTGTTCCAGGCAGGAGTGGGAGGCAAAGGTGGAGGGGGAGGGATCTGGCAGCGGCCTTTAGCATGGAGCTAAAATGATGCACCTCCACCTAGTGGCTAATGTTCTTCAAGGAAAAGTTCATATGAAATTAGATCCTCTTGTGAACTGAATCCAAAGAAAAGAGTATACAGTTGGACTGAGTCTTCTTTAAATACTGTGCATTTTGTACAGCCTCATATCAATATTTTTATCTCATCAGCACTGTACAAATGTCTACAATTCAGCAACATTATTTACCCTTTAATTCAAGAAAAGCTTCAAGAAGACTAGGAAAAAAAAAGATAAGACTTTTTTTCTTCCCTTTTTTGTTTTTCAAGCAACTCCAAATTGCACTTTTTAAGCATGTATTGTACCTGCACTGTGTTCTTTGGATATTTTACATCACAATTTTCTGGACTATAAAATCTATTTTGTTCCTACATTCTTCTAGCACTTTCTGATGTGTCCTGCACAAGAATAATTGAGGTGTTGTGACACCCATAATACCAATAATAGCCAAATCCTACCCTCAGCTAGGTTATTCTGATTTGATATTTACCCATTGGTCAGGTAAAACACCCTTTGATCAGCATCTGGCACAAGCCAGTGGATTGATTCTTCCCTTTGCAGACTTTTACGTTCTGAAATTTCAAGGCAGGACCACATCCTGTGTAAATTCTACTCACTGTGATTTAAAAATTCTGTTCACTTTGTCTTTGGATGCACATGAAGGAGAAATAATCTTTATTAAATTCTTGTGGTTAGAACCCCTCAAGAACAAACTTTTTTTTCCTGCCTATTTAGGTACAGATCTTATACCTAAAACTTTTTAGGGAAACTTGTTTAAACCAACCGTTTAAACAAACTGTTTTAAACAAACTCAAACAATATATTGTTTGGTACTCATGTTTATCAGAACTAATGAATATCATTTTTCAATCTCCAATTATTTCATTCCTAGTTGATATATTGTCTAGAATGAAAACTATCAAATGTTAAAGGGATAGTTAGCTCCCTTTCCTTCAGTACCAGAAATACTGAGACCTAATCTAATTAGAGGATCATTGCCTTCTTTAAGCAAATTCAGGAACATTTTTTATGTTGTGTGGTATATCCTTTTGCATTTCCTCAAACCATTTGAATGCATACAGCTCTGAGAAAACTTTTTGCTTCTTCTTTCCCATGTGATGCTTATATTCTAATGAGGATTACTCTTATTCTTTTACTGGAGATGCTAACATGGCTGAGTAAATTCCTAACTCCTTAGGGTGAGTGTATACTGTGAAATTTGTCTATTAGTTACCCAAATGTTGATATGGAGGAAACCATAAGAATGAAGGGAGTAGCACTGTTCATGGGAATACTGGCCAACCAAATAAAGAACACATCTATAGCCATTCATTAAAATCAAATGTACATACACGTCACATGCTTATTGCCCCTTACAAAAGGAAGCTCTGCATTTTGTAATAAAAAAACCCAACCCCTTCAAGAAAAAAAGATCCTGCATTAAACTGTTGCTCTCACTTCTGTGCTTGAATTCATCACTTCCATAATATGTATCAATGAATCTTCAAAACTAACACCCTGACCACTTAAGCAAGTAGGAAAAAAGCATCCATCTACTAGAAAAGAGTAATAGCTTGTCCTTTTTCATGGTCTTAACACATGCTGGTGCACATTTACCCATGCAAGCCGTGCTATTGAGGTCTGAGTGACATAACTGTGTAATGCAATCTCAACTCAGATGAACTAAGCAGAGCCAGAATGAAAATTCATATAGAAAATGGCCATGAATGCTCGTCTTTAAAGATCTTTCAAAAAAAATATGTATCTAGATTACCTCATCTAATCATTTTCTGCAAAGTGCACACACTTTTGCTTTTCTTGTATGTTCCCAAAGACATTTTCAAGCATTTTCTCTGTGTTTCTGGACTCATAGCTACTGCAGCCGCATGACCATTAGTAATGGGTAATTTGACTTCTTGGATTCACTGCTGAGATAAAAATAGAACATATGTGGCCAATACACAATGAAGCAGATACTTTACCAAATTAGTGTTATTTTAGAGGGTCAGAAATACTTACTGCAGTATAATTTGTGTGGGGAAGGATGAAATCAAGCAACCAAACTCAAAATTTTACTTGCATCCCAAGTTTTGTTGGGGGACCCTCCCTATTTTTTGGCAAAATTAGCATTTGGTAAAGGGTAGCCCATTATAAACATAAGTACTAAGTGACAGTATTTCTCAGGCCAGGAACAAAGCAATCAATTACTAGTAAACAGCAGCAACAACAGCTGGTAGGGAACATTGTATAAGAGTGGTGCTGAATAAGCCTAGGGTAAATGAAATGTGTCTTTGATAGAAATCGTATGTAAGACCTTCGCTGATGAAGCTGCAGTATTTCCCATGGTTCATACTAATGAAAAACAGTCCTCATGTCTTCCGGGAAAAGTTACTCCTTTTCAGCAAAATATTTTTGTTTAAATTTTGTTATTTTTATGGATGTTTTCTGGAAGAGAAAAAAATCACTGTTAATTATCTTCAACAGGTTGCTATTTATAGCTCAGATGATCATTTCTTCATCGTGCAGAAAGTATGTTCAATTAACTAGCCTTCAAGTCACAGTTTAACAAGAAATACAACAAAAAAAAATGTGTTCAAATTCAGGTGCCTAAAATTATGTGTATATGACCTGCTTTAGTACCCCCTAAAATAAATGTGCTTTACTTTACCTACCTATTATGCTGCTTTTATTTTGGTGACTAAATGTGGATTTGGGAGTCTGAGGTACACATTTTGAGAAATTTGACTTGAGCTCACAGTTCAGCCGTAAATGCCATTTTGACAAACTGCCTTAGTTCATGACAAGTTCAAGCAAACTGTGATTGATCTTTCTCAGTTTAATCAGCAGATAATATAAATAACATGGGCTACAAATTAGGGAACATGTAGGAATCACTGTTTGCAGGTTCTTGGTATAGCCACTCCTAATAGAAAGAGGAACCTCCATTTTCTGGAGGTTTTCCATAGGGGGAGCATGCTCCAACCTCAGGTGTGTAAACAAAGTGATAAGATCCAAGGCCGTGGTGCTTATGCCCCATGTTTTATATGTAAAGGGTGCTTAGGGCAACTCTGCTCTTCTTTGATACTGCAGTTCATTATCCAAAGGAAACTGGTACAATTCCCCTTCTAATCATAGATGCATTTTTCTGGATTAAAAGTTCCACATTCACAGCAGGGTGAATCCATTTTAGAAGTGGATTAAATTGTGCTGCTTGCATCGTGTTCAAATAAGTCCTTTTTACTTATACATGGCAAGTACAAGGCGTAACGCTAATCACAACTTTTGGTACTGGGCCAAGAAGAATAAATGATGCTTCAAATAAAACTATACAGCTCAATGCTATCTTTAAGGGGACAACTTTGAATCTTGGTTAGTTCCCCAAAGCACCAGAATCATAACACACAGCACAAATTATATTGAAAGATGCCTAAAGAACCCTGTGGTTCAAACAGCAAGGCAACAGCAAGAATTCAGGTCACGGAGCGGGTCTGCATATTTCTCACTGAGAGAACAGACACTTTAAGCAGAACAAGTTGCCACTCTTTACTTTTGGCTGAGTCCTGTTGCCCTTCTAAAATGGTGGCTAAAAGATGTCCTTTCCAAAATAATAGCATCAGCTCATTGATCATCAGTGATATTTCCAAAGACCAAGAGCTACAATTCAGTAAAAGACCTCTCCTTTAAAAAATTCAGAGTTTGAGTTATACTTACTGATAAACACGATGCATGGTATTATTACCAAGTATAATCAAGACGTTTTGGTCACTTTACATTGAATCTATGTAATTTGTATGTTTGCAATTCTTTTTAAGTCTATCTTTTGAGTCACACTTTTGTGAAGCTTCCAGAGTAGTTGCAATCAGTTTAATTCATCTTCCTGTCACATTAATCTGGACATCAGAATAAATAAAAGCCACTTTTATATAGAATATTCCTCAAATGGATAAAAGGATAGAGACTGCTTCAGAAGAGAAAACGGAGCATTTTGTTAGGCCTCTAGCTCCTATGGCCAGCACTTCTCATGAGCACTAACTTCATGCAAATTTAAGTGTTTTTTTTAAAGAGAAGATAGAAAAAAAATCTGTCTCCTGCCGTGAAAATATCTAAGTAAAGGCCACTAACTCCTTGTCATTTGCTGGGGATCCCATGGATCTAAAGCAGCCAGGTGAAATGTGCAATACATTTCCCCAAACTGTTGGGCTTGCATGTTAAGAGATTTGTCATTGCTCTACTAATAAAAAAAAGGGGATATTCATAAATCCATAGCAATGAGCTAACTTTTCAGCCCCACAGATATGATTCTCTGACATCTAGATGTATGAGTTGTAGCAAGTGTTGCATCCCCAGAAGTGTTATAAAGCTCAAATCCCACTATACTCTTTTTCATATTGTAAATCCGTGATCCTGGTGTAAGTGTCTCCTATTATAGGAGAGAGAGCGGGATTCCGAATGGCAGCCAGCGGGAGGCTTGGAGACTTCTGCACCTTTAATGACTTGCAAATCAAAAGCATGAAAACCAAACTCAAACTATTCTCAAACTGTTTTCCCGTTCAGCCTGAAAAGTCTGCATCATTTTCTCCTATACCATTCCTGTAATTCTCGATACTAGATGTCAGTCTTTTTGGGGCATTTTTTAAAGTGGAGAGAAGGGGGTAGGGTGAGAGAAGGGATCTGTCCAATGATCTCAAAGCATATGTTTTTGATTCTAATAAGATTATGGATACCAAAGGAATAAAAATGGAAATCACTACTGCCAAGATATGAAAGAAAGTTTGCATAGTAAAATAATTTAAACCCTAACATTTGGACCCAATAAGGCTAACAGAACGTTTATTCCATATTTTTGGAAAGTATGCTTTTTCTGCACATTAAGTGGTACCAATAAAAAATAATGATTCTCACTCAGTTTATTTCTATAAATTATATTGTTTTATAGTTTTCCAGGGCACGGTTATGTGTCAGATTCTATGGCAAACACCTGGGTGTAAAATGCAATAAGCTAGTTACTTCCAGTGGAGGTTGGGGAAGGAGAGCAGCAACCCTGCCTTTCTCCAAAAGGTATCTATTTCCAAGAAAACTTGATTGCAGCTCATCTAAAAACAGCCAAATTCTTTTTCACACTTTAGGAATTATCATTTGCATCTCCTTTTGACTTGCTGGTGATATAAAACTGAACCCTTAAGGAACCTGGAATCAGACATACTAACAGCTTCAGACATGAGTTTGAGTTTGATGTCTGCCAAATGTACAAAGGGTGACTACTCTTATCATGGGTTTGCCCTTTAATTTAGCACCGGTCAGTGTACACAGAATAAGACAGACTCTATTAATGTGTGGATTTTAAAAGTTATGAATGTGACAAATGTTTCCTAAGTTTCAAAAGATATGATGCTACAAAGACTAGCACTCATAGATTATGGATAGACTGCATTTGGAAATACCCTCACAACAATTTGGCTCTTTTTATATATGCACTATAATTACAGCTGGCTGGAAGTGTTCCATCAAAATGGATTTTTTTAAGTTTGTTTTCTTTTTCAGTGAAAAACTGTATTCTGTGGGAAAATGTTGGGGGGGGGTTAAATTTATTTTCCAGAAATGCTCCAAATTTCCATAGGGAAAATGTAAGCAAACTACATCGTTTTGGGTCAAGTCAAGAATTCTATATATTTCAACTTGTCAAGCTGAATAAAAACATTTCATTTTAGGTCAACTTCATATTAATGTGAATCTGCCAGCACTACATGGCTTGCAGCTTAGACCAGGTCTTCTGCTGCAGGATGTGTACAGTGCACTTGCCCCTCTTGCTATCTTCCCTGTCCTCCTGTAAGCAGGATCACAAGGCACCCACCCTAAAAGCAAGCAGATTCAGTACAGCAGCTCTGGAGTTGTCTGGTATGTTAATCAAACTAAAACAAAATGTAGGATTCATTTCATCATACCCTTACTATCTAAAAACAAGATTAAGCAAGGTTGCTAAAATCCCTTAATTAAGAGGATCCCTCCAGAATCCCTCCAGAAGACAGATTATCCCCCTCAAAGATAGATGATTAAAATAAATGTCACAAGAGGGGACATGCCAGCCATCCTTCTCCACTGGTTAATGATAGAGTATGGGAGCCTACCATGTACTGGACACTAACCCAGCTGAAGGTAGTGAGATGCCCCTGCCCTTTGGGGGTCCCTCTTAATCATCTTTCTCTTCAGATAATATCCTCTCACAGGATTATCAATCCTTGAGCTTGAACAGAGCCTAGATAATTTAACTGCAGGTTCACATTAGCAAAGAAGAAAGTCTGCCTAAGCCTAGGACATTGCAACTTAAACTGAATGCATCACATCATACTTTAGCAAAAGTGTAACCACTTATGTATAAGGCAAGATGCATAGTCTTAGGAAAATGAAAATAATTTAGGTATGCAACAAGAGTTTATACTTGTAAAAAAATATCTCTTTTCTATTGCAAGTTAGCAATTGCTTAACTAGATGCAAATGCATGTCATAACACATACATTTAGAAAGACAGTCAGTGCTGAACTCTGTTTGCTACAGAAGTACCCCAAAAAATCATCATGAGCAATGCACAATTGTGGAAACTGCTGTCCATCCTCCACACAGTGGATAGGGTTCCACTGCAGAACCTACAGTCTGACTAGACAGGACAGAAAAATGGTAAGAAAGAAGGCAATATAATGATACAAGCTCAACATGGTGCCCAGTGCCATGACAGAACCGTGTTTCCATAGACGGATGGTGTGGGAGGTGCTACCTGTGAAGAAGGAAAGCTGGGGAGAGAGGAAAGACACTGAAGAGAGAAGGAGGAGGAATATATGAGGAACAAATGGGGAGTGAAGAGGAAGTGGAAGGTGTATATGGCCAATTACACCAGAGAGCGAGTCCAAAGTGTATGGCTCAATAACTTTTGCATTTCTTGAATTTACAGTACTCACTTTTGCAACCTTATAAAATGTTCATAATATTGTTTTAGAATACAGAATATAAACCATATGTGCCTGTGTCAAACTGCATATAATATACATGTCCTGGGCATTGTGTTTTGCAAATTTAGCAACAGTCTCACACACACGGCTCTCATTAGCATATGTGCAACCACAGTGAAGTTAATAGGATTAGAGCTTGTCAGGAATTTTTCAATTAAACCTTTTTTCATTGGAAAATATCACTTCATTGAAATCTAAACTGTTCATGAGAATGTAGCTGTTCTGGTGCAATTTGCTTTGGGAAAGGTTTCTCAGGTCCTGGAATTTCTGATTGAAACTGGAAAAAGAACACCCGGAGCAATGCTGCAGTCAGGGTAACGTCGTGGTTGGACACGGGAGGTGACTGCCTGCTGCATGGTTCACACACTGCTGAAGTCCTGACTCAGCCTGCTGGTTATCCAGGGATCAGTTTTTTCATTTCAGTTTGAAGTGGATTCAGTGAGTCGTGAGTGACCATAAACCTTTCTGCAAAGGGGAAGTCTCTCCCCTGAATATGTTTCACATATAGAAAAAAACACCATTGTTTTGTCCTGGTAGGAAATAATAAAAAAAGAAAAAAAAATTTTTGAGTTCTAAGAAAGCTTGGAGAAAGGAGGAAAAAATTCCGCCTTATTCTGTGCAGACTTATGTGCAAAACTCTCAGAAAACTTCATACCAGCATCTTTTCTTTAACAAACTTTCTCCACTCTCATGATTCAGGAAAGACATACTATACTAAACCAAAGGTCTCAAACAAATACATAAAAAGAAAATATAAAATGAAAGATTCTAATGCTACTGTCTGTCATCCAGACCCTTCAGAAATTTAAATATATATGTTTTAATTTTCCCACTTCTGCACAGAATTGTGCCATATCTGCCTAAGCTCCTACACATATTTTGGCTGTCAACTGTCTGTTTGTAGATAAGAATATATGGCAATAAGCCTGTGAACTGTCCCCTCATCTTTTGGTTTTAATTTAGATGTTGGGCTTTCTTCCTGCCCCCCTCAAATGCATTTCCTTTAGAAGAAAGGTAAAATAGTTTGTAATCAACAAGGTTAAGGTTCGCTGAAATAAACTCTAAATTTTCTGCCATGTACTGAAGGCGCTGTCAGAGTGAGGTATCTCTTTAAAGAACAGCAGATATGCTGGAAAGGCACCAAAGAAATCTCTATACTTCTGAACAGCATCTTTAAAACAGCAGCACTAGAACAGAAGAAGAGCTCAGGGGAATGCACAGAGCCACTTACTCTCCAAAAATAAAACTAGTAATGCTTTACTTTGTTGCAGTTACCAGCGGTCGGTCATTGTTGGTTGAAAACTAAAAATGTATACTTTTACATTCTTAGCACACGTACACAGTGCCAGCTGGCTTTATGGCTTAGCTTTGCAACCTAGGGGGCTTACAGGATCTCAACATCTGCAAAATTATGCTTTGATTTCTGGCACTGTCAGATCTCCAGGGAATGAAACCAAAGCAATCGCCAGCCAGAACTCACATTTTGACATGTTAAGAAAGGGGCTGTTCCTCAGAGCCTTTGCCATTTGGAGGAGAGCAGTAAGCCGTATACTTGAAGGGGAGAGGAGGAAAAAAAAAGAGAAGCCGACAGACATCAATGTTACAGTATTTCTGCTACCAGGGAGAGTGGCTATTGGAACCAGCGTAAAGGAACAAATTATGACAGGGATGGGAATGGAAGGAAATTGGCAGGATCGCTACATTAATGCTTATTTTTCAGCTGCACCGTGTTCGTTATAATCACTGACGATGTAGAAAAGTATAATTATTTAGTGCTGAGGCTGATGCTAAAAGACAAAGAAAATAATATGGACTTTAATGTGAGAAAAAATTATATAAAATATTATCTTTCACAAAGGCTTTCTTTTTTACTTCTTTCCTCTGCAGTAACCTGGCATTCTGTTTAAAGATTAATGGCCATGCAAACAAAAATTTGACAGGTATATATTAAAAACCAGCATAAGAGTTTAGCAGATTAGGAAAAGGTGGGTAAAATACCTATGTGCTTTATAGTCTTTATTGTACAGTTCAAGCCAAAAAAAAGAAAAACCCTGAAACTTGTAGGTAGAAACTTATTTTTCCTTAAGTTCTTCCACACTCAGCACTTCAGGAATTGCAGCTCTGCAACACTGGAATTACTGCCCAGCACTCATCAGAGCTGCTTGTTCATTTCTGTGATTTACAATAGATCACTGACATTTAGTGACCAGTAACTCCTACTATCCTTTCTCACAACAAACTGAATACAGAATAGTCAAGCTGAAATACTTTTTAGGATAGCGACTGCAGTGATTTTTTTCTCTGGATTTGGGTAAAAGCATCATTTCCATTTATATGAACTCGTAAGGTCCCTTGGAAAGTCATTACTGCCATCCATCACTTTTACCACACCACTTTTCTCTCTTTTTTTCTCTGCTTCTTTCCTCTAACCCTTTCTTTATTTTATCCTCAAGTTTCCCCCCCTGCATTGCTGCATATCTCAGCACCCATGTTGTCTTTTGTCATACAAGGACCTCTCTCCCCCTACTTCATGCGTGGAAAGAATGTGTGGAAGTATCTAAAACAAGAAGATTAAAAAGATTTAAACTTAAAAACAAGAAGATGACAAGGAGACAATGAACTTCTTCATTGCCCTTCCTTCACAAAAACCATTCCCAAAGATCTTCTGTTTACCTTTCCTCTGCTTTACAAAAAAATGGAAATTTGTAGATGCTGAGGTTAGTAATGTCTCACTGTTGCTCTTCCTTCTTCTATGTTAATACATATAATCTGTTTTCTGTACTGTCTTGGTGGGGCAGAAAGGGCCCTTTTTGTCAGTTGTTGGCATAGCACCTAGCACTGTGGTTAGCCTGCATATGGTCTTCACTAATGCAAACAAAATTAATTTTAGAAAGGCATTGTACTTGACTTAAACTTAGGGCCCACAAGATGTTGCCTTGTGCTCAGGAAATCCCAGATTGCTGGAAGCTTGGGGCTGGCTGGGAGGAGAGAGAAGACAAAAATATCTCTGCATGACCTTCTTTGGCTCCAGACTCTTCCCTTGGCCTTAGAGGCAGGATACAAGGACAAATGGGCCTTAGTCTGATTCAACAGAGCTGTTCTTATATGTTTGTGTCCTTTCCCAGCACTTGCCTAATGGACAGAAACAGGCACTGAAGTGAACCTTGGTAGAAGAGGGTGGGAAGAGGTAGATTCAGTGTTTTCAGTACTTGGACTGTAAGATTTCTCTCATCATCTCAAAGGCAAGTGTAAGGCTTTGGGCTTTGAAAGACAGAACTGTTTGGAAGCTGAAGTGATTTCTCTGAAAAAAGGGAACTACACCATGAAAAGGACCATAGTCCTCCCCCAAAAAAATCATTTTGTCTTCACAATTCTTTAGCACCAAAGAAAACTTGGAACAAGTCTGATTTTCCTCTAGCCACAGCTAAGACTCATGAAAGAAGATTCAGGTGTTTTGCGAATAGGAATCCATTCACCTGCAACTTAACAAAGAAGGGAAAATATTTTTATATCATATTGTAACTGCCCAGTCACTGATAAGTATCACTAGAAAAACACTAGCATATTTAACTTTAAAAAATTTTATTGGAATCCACAGGGAGGGAGGTCTTATCTTTGTAACACCTCTAGGGCTCTCTAAACTAGCTGAATAAGCAAGTGTTAGAGGCTTCAACTGATGCACAGGAGAGCTCAATTCTGTCTAATTTACAATGTAGCTGCCTTAAAGCGGTCTGCTCTTTTTCATTGTTTGTTTTATTTATGTGGTGGGTGGATGTCTTGGAGGGAAAACCAAAGGCATATTCATATAAGGCATATAATATACTGAAGAACATCATCAGTCCACTCTACTTTCTAGTCCTCAAATTCTACACTACCTTGAATCAAGTGTTAAAAACAATAATAAAAAGACTCAAAGAGGGTGAGGGAGGCAAAATACCTTCAAATTGTCACTAAGGAGAAGCCAAGGGCAGTTTGAAGTGTCAGGGAAGCTGGGGACTGCTAGACTGAGGGATAAATGGACTTGAAGGTGGTGTGGAAGAATACTTAAGTTGCTCTTTTCCAAAAATTACAGCCTCAGGAAAACCAACCTTGAAAGTGCACACATTATAATTTGTCCCCATTCTCTCCCTTTCTTTACCTGAATTTCAGTCCGACATGGTTTTGTCTTCTCCCATCACATACCACCAGCCCCCACTGGCAGTATTTTGGCTCCGCTGTCCAGGAAAACAAGAGTTTAATATCTTTCAGTCTTGGGTAGTGAATAAATCCCAGCCACCCACTTCCTCCCAGGAGAAAGCTTCAAAGCTGCGATCCTCCGAGTGACCTCCCCAAGGGGCGCTGACAGGGATGCAGGATGGGAGACGAGCAGGCTCTAACAAACAGGATACCCCTGCATGATCATATTGTGCATTGCTCTCCTCATCCTCTCTAGCAGCAGCTCTAAAATCCCATCATTTTGCGGCCAGCATCACTATAGCACTGGGCTGAATAGCATTTCAAATACTCATCAACCACATCCAGGGTCAAGCCAAAGACAAAAACAGCTGGAAAGGGCTTTGATGACTATGAAGGGCTTCACACAAGGAAAGGCTCATAGAATGGGATAGCGTATATTTGCTAGCTGTGATTGACAGATCTTTAATTCCTGTTTCCTGACTGGCAGGACCATAAGGCAGGCTGTAAAGGGGGCTGCCAGGCAGGATGGAGAGCAGAGACAATCAACAGATGCTTTTGTTGTTTTCTTTCCCCATTTTATTTTTAACCTTACAGAACATTTCCCTTAAGATGACATTACCTCAGGCTTTTCATTATTTCTCTGCAGGAGGGAAGGTCAGTATGGCCTCACAGAACAGGCACTCGTCTGCCTACCTGCTTGGTGAAGACTTGCAGGCTGGGCTTTTCTCATTGAACTGTAGACATACCAAAACTATTTTTTTCCAAATACAAACCAGTCAATCGTCTAAGTACCCTTTCAGTAAACTTAGAGAAAGCCTTGACTGCAGACACAACTCATCTTGTCTGTCTCAGATACTGAGGCCTTCCTTAGTATGAGTCTTCTCATCCTTGGAGGTGTCTGTACCTTTCCAGCTTCTGGAAGACAGAGGACCTTTACCCTTGGGCTGCTACCTGTCAGATACAACCCAGCTGAGGTCAGGGCATGTGGCCTGAGCACTGCACCAGCAAACGAGTTGTTGAATCCAGCACCACACAATGCCCCAGGTTCTGCATGCTGGGTGAACTGCCTTCAGCAGCTGCTTCTGTTTCCACATCTGCAGAATTAACCACTGTGCACAGTGCATTAACCACTTTCCTCTTTTCTTTTGTCACTGTGAGTAATTATCTTAAAGAGGTCTGAGGTTTTCTGGGAATTATTTATTGGAATAAAAAGAAGATGAAATAAAAAACTCAAAAAGCTCTGACTATTATTCTGCAAATCTGAATGCTGGTGATATTTTTGAGCAAATTATAGAAATTATAGGCCAGCTAATAAAACTGAAAAACAAAAAAACAAAAAAGTTCCATGCAACTTCAGGATAGAAGTTAATAATACTAAGAAAACAGTCAAAAAGATTGACTGTATTGCTGTTTCATTTATGCTAGGAATGGGCTTTTGAAGTCTTCTACCATCTCTACTTATGGCACTAAGAACTGAAGTTCTCTGGGATGAAGCTAACCTAGAAATTGACCTCCACGATGGTACACCACATGCTCTAGCACTAATGATTAATTTGATTCCAAAAAACAGATGGGGCTATTTTGAGGTAAACCATGAACTCCGTCTGTTTCACTCTCCAGAGTCCCTTCTCACTACAGAGTCTACTGATATCCACAATATTGCCGTGTGCATCCCCTTCCGTTATTCAGGACATGATCAGCAGCCAATTCCAACACCTTCGTCCGCAGAGAACTGTGCTGCATGCATGACCCCCATGCACATCTCTGGAGCAGAAATGCAAAGAGCTGATGGGACAGACCTGCAAACCTGGTGTCCTCAGCAAAGCTGGGCTAAACGGGGACCTGCAGAGGTTACATGGACACCTGCAGAGTGAGAGCTCAGTGTTGGGAGCAGTTTGGGGGGCTTCTCCCAGCTGTGGCCATACAGGAGAGGCAGGAGCAGAGCCCTGGGTCCTGAAAGTGGGTCCTGCCCCACACACGCTGCTTAAACACAAACACACTTAGTAAAATCAAAAGAAGGATCCCGCCTCTGGTTGTAAATATTTCCTGTGAGTATCTCTAGGTGAAAAGATCCAGAGATGCGAGAATTAAACTGACAGTGAGATCAGGCCACATAAAAAGAGAAAGACATAAAGCTGTCATGTCCTGATCTTAAAACCACCGTTGTTTTAATGCCAAAGAAATCTCACCGTATATATTTGGTCTGAAACCAGAAGTGACTTTTAGCACCCATCATAATAACGTGACAAAATGTCCTCTCCTTTAACAAGAATGACGTCCGTCTCACCTGTGCATGATTTCTCAGGTGGCAAAAGGGTAGGTTGGTGACTTACCGAATCCACAGTGTCTGCTCATATTTAACTGCAAGTGTACAAGCTACTGACTCAGCATAAAGGGCCCTGTACTTAAAGAAAAAGAAAACACTATTCAAAAGAAAAGATGTCTGACACGGTGAGATATTTGAGGAAATTAACTTGACCCCTACATAACATCCAATAGTAGCACATCTGTAAAAAATAAACAATTCCTACTGCCTACAGGTGGTATATTTAATAAGTAAATATGAACGCAGAAGCAAAAAAAAAAGAAACCCAATCATCACTCCACTGTGACCCCCTTTCCATAGAGACCTAGCAAATAGTTCATAACTAATTCAGTACTTTTCTTTCAGAAACTTTAAGGTAAATTACAAATTATCCCTATGTCCATTTTACACATGGGGAAAAGGAATGAAAGCTGCTTTCTCAGAGTCACACATATATTGGTTAGAGATCTGGAAGAAAAAACATATTTCCACTTTTCACAATCACCTTGTGATCTAGAAATTTCATTGTATTTCTTATTAATTATTGACTGAAAAATAATTAATACATATTATTCTGTAACATTAATAACAATGATAGCACTAGCACATGGGGCCTAGAGACTCGATTAAGCTACAAATTCTACTATTCTAAATATAGTCTTGAACTAATTGCCTTGTGACAAAAAGTGAAAAAAGATAAACCTCTTTCTTCAAATGTGAACCTAAGGGAAATATTTTGTTGGAAAAAAGTAAAAAAAAAAAATATACAGGAAGATCCTGGTACTTAGGAAAAGAGTGTCCATGCTCTTTCCTTATTTTCCTGAAGATTTGTCACTCTTCATAATGCTTTCTAGAAAGCATAGACATTTCAAATTAAGTTACTTCATTTGAAATTAATATTATTGAATGAATTATACTATTGTAATTCCAGTAGATGAAATTTCTTGCTGTTATTGTTGTTTGAAAATCAAAAATATTGATACTTACAATTTTCAACATTTTAATATTCTCATTTCAGGTTTATTTCAACAGGCAAAAAAATGCATGTACTGTTCATCATGATACTCATCTCACTTAATTTAGCTGTGTTACATTGCTTAATTTAAACTTATAACCAATGCCAGTAAATCACAGAATCACACAGAATGGTTGAGGTTGGAAGGGACCTCTAGAGATCATCTAGGCCAACCCCCCTGCTCCAGCAGGGACACCCAGAGCACGTGGCACAGGGTGGCATCCAGGTGGGTTTGGAAGATCTCCAGAGAAGGAGACTCCACAACCTCTCTGGGCAGCCTGTGGCAGGGCTCTGTCACCCTCACAGGAAAGAAGTTCTTCCTGAAATGAAATGAAATTTGGGTCTGTGCAATCACTTGGTGAATCAGATCAGGCAATAAATCCTACTTGAAAATAATTCTTATTATTCACTTATTTTAATTTCTGGACCCAGTTCTTCCTGCAGTGCTGGCATTTTAAAGCTAAGACTATCTGAGAACTGAATATCTGAGGAAACTTTTTGTAGCTAAAGGTAAGTTTTGCCAAGGCTACAATTTGCTGCCTCTTAAACAGGGCCTTTTCCTCCACTCTTTTCTGTGTTGTCTCACCCCACTCAGGGGAGGGTGACAGTGAGGGAGAGAGGGATTTAATTTGTAGACCAGCAAATCAACACACAGTGTAATGAAAAAGGGAAGAACCAAAGCATACTAACACCAGTGACCTCAGGTGGCTCATAAACATCCAATAAGGATTTGAGAGGTTCGCACAAAAATAACTAATAGTTCAGCAAGGTTCCATCAGATCCATTTACTGCTGCAATATTATTCAATATATATTTATACATAATACACAGATTTATGCATCATACATAGATTCATACATTATAAAATGTTATAAATATATCCATCCCTTATGCTTGAGAAGAATAACCTAAACACAATCAAAAGAAGAAAGCTGGTCATTACTTAGGATGACTTGACCTCACTTTTCTACAGTTTCTTACTTTCCCGGTTAAGCAGATTGAGAGCATTGCACCCTGGGCTCATCCCTGCAGTGCCCAAAATTGCCTGCCGCCAAAACTAGCATCATTAGGGATTCTTAACACCAATTTGAGAGAGAAAATATGCACTAATTAAAAATAATACTTCAAAATGAACCTAGCAAAGTAATGCTGCTGAATGAGTAAGGAGAGCTAGTCCTTATCCTCCATTAGACTCTTTTTTTCCCTTCTTCTTTCTTTTTTTGTTCATTTTTTTTTTGTGGGTGGATACCCCAACAGTAAGAAAGCTCTTGTTACTTTAAAACAAGAAAAAAAAAAAGGTACATTTCAAATGTCGAAGCTGTGCTCGATTTCAGGATCACCCCGAGACTTTAAAAGGTTGGGACTAAAAGGGTAGCCATGTGAGGAAACCTCTATAGCTGGTTATAAATCTGTTTGAAACTATCTAGTTAAGGATGGGGAATGCCACCATTTTGAATAAAACCTTTTTATGTCTGTGCTGACAAAGTGTCGTTATGTTTCTTGTCTGAGGTGGTACTTAATGTCAGAGACAGGAAGCATGTTACTAATTATGTCCTTAGCATCCTAAAGAAGAGGAAAGGAAGGAGAAGCTTTTAAAACCCTCCCGTATTGGATTGCATGTGTCTGTCCTCAGTTTTCAGCATTTCGTTTTACCTCTTAAGAGTCATCATTAATAATTATTTACAAGCGCTGCTGTTAAGCATAGCAAGGGGCAGCGCTTGCCACAAGGAAGCCAATGAATAACAGATTAGGAGAAGACATAAAAGGAGGAGGGAAAAGATTATATTACCTTCATTTTATAGTAGGAGCATCCAGAGATTAACTGGCTTTCTTAAAGCCATAGGAAAAAATCCCCCTTCCTGAATCCCTACCTGTGGACAGGGGCAGATGCACTGAATGGTTTAGCTGTTTAAAATTTTGATGCATGACAAATGAGTAGTCTGGTCCTGCAAGAAGCCAGTTCACCTCAAATCCTGAATGTCCCACTACTAAGTCAGGAATTCAGCCAGAAACAGAAAAATAAGGAAAACGCACTGCTATGTGAGAGCACACTACAGTAACAGTAATACTACAGCCCAGCGAATTAGCAGCCAGCGACTCCCACTGAGTGAGCTAAACATACAAGTTAGTTACCTGCATATTAAGGGTATCATGGTTACAGACCTCCTTAGCTGGTTCCTGCGTTCAGCTCCTAACTTCCACAAATGACATACCAAGAATGTTTTTTGCTAGCTGAGAGAAGACTCAGCCCCCTTTCCAAGGAGATGTTAATAAAGCTTTCACTTTCCAGGTAGAATGAGCCAGTATTTCTGCCATTATCCAGTTACAAATAAGAAAATTGAGGCCTAAGTACCAATTTGGGGACATTATTCAGATCCCTAATTCCCCCAGAATTTAATAAACATTAGATATTGAAACATGTTTCAAGCTTAGAAATGAAAAACCATACTTTTGTCTCCATATATTAAATTTCTAATCAACATACAGCTGATTTTAAGAAATACCGAATGGCCATCACCATGTCATCTTGAATGCAAGCTGCAAATGTTTAGTACAACTGATATTTTATTTTTAAATATTAGTTGTAAGTCTCTAATTATTCAGAAGTTTCAGTCTAATCAACATGCTTAGTGTCCCTGGCTTCTATATGGAATAGAATAGAAAAAACATGACAGGGAGATCTTACGTGTGTAAGGCCAAAAGGGGCCAAAATGTTCGTGTTCAGATTCCTGCATCCTTGCACCCTGCAGAGAAGACTCTGACCATCAGATTAGGTCACTGCATTTCAAAGCCACCTGAGTCTTGTCATTGACTGTATAAGGATCTTTGACAGTCTGAGACTTATAAACTGAGCAGCACTTAAGACTTCGTTGCAAGTTATGTGTTTTAGCTAGGCAACTAGCTAACAACTGCTCCCAAAGCTGATCAGTCCAAAACGTTCAGAGCCAGATGAGATCTATATATCATCTGAACTGACCTTGTGTTTGTTACAGGTCATTAAATTTCACCGCCTTACCCCTGTACAATAAATTAAGCAAACTTTTAGAGGCTAAAACAAAATAATGAGTCAAAATATAGACTGCAAGTACTCATACCAAAGGACAGGCTGACGAAGTTACTGTCCAAAAAGAGTACTTTATGCAGAAAAAGGTGAAGACTGTTTTGAAACATTTCAGTCATCTCCACCATGGGCTGTAACACGTTAGCCAAGATACCAGAGATGTCTTCTGCCTCTTGGGGCATCCTTCCGAATGTGTCCCTTTGCTTTTGATCCTGGCACAAACACATTGCAGAGGGAACTTGCCAGGACGCATGTAGCTGAGAAAATATCCTTTTCCCCATATCACACCCCAGGGAAGTTCTGGCTCTTCTTTAAAAGTTCCTCAGCTCCCTGGAGAGGTGCCCCTCCAAAAGAAACCTATTGACTTAATACACATTAGCTGCCATGAAAGAAAACATAAATAAGACAAAGATTTCCTACTTGAGGACTATGAGAGCTTTTGAAGCTATGGATGTATCTGTGTACACCTTGGGCGGATGTGTAAATTTATATTGGTTTACCTTACCTAGAGAACACGCATTTCTGCGAGACAATATGCAAAGAGAAATTAGTGTTTTAATGCCTGTGCCATCAGGAGGCTTGAGGAGGAATATCTCTGATCTTTGCCTCCATTTTCAGGAAAACATCCCCTCAAGTCACTTTACTTTCAGTATATCAAATAGATTTGGGGAATATTTTCCAGGTTGTTTAAATATTTTTATTTTTATATGAAAAACTTCTTCAAAACTTTTTAAGAAGGAAGCAAAATTGTTCATCATCCAGAATAGTAGCCCAATATCTTCCCAGGGCTTGATACAACACTTATGGCTTCCAAAGGTAAAAAATAAAAAGGACAGTAGCAATTCCAAACATACAAATGCCCAGTCCAGAAGATCCTCCTCTGAAGTTCCTGAGAAAAGTCAGTGGAGAAACAAAAGAAAAATATTTTATGTTGTTGAACATGTTATCATTAAGAAGAAAGTGGTGTGTACATCAGTATACTGAAAATGGCTTTTTTTTTTTAGAATAACAAGATAATAATTTTATAAAAGCTGCATTTGCTACATTTCTGCAGGACTGCTTAGTAATGCTGACATTTCTTTAACCTCCACAACAAACCACACACTTATTCAATAACCCTTTTGCATGTCACACTGCCCCACTGTTACTGTTATGTGATCACTCAGTGAAAGACCCTATCATAAAATATAATATGCACAATGGGAACAGAATTAAGGTTGCCAAGGGAGCCTTAATTCAGAATTTCCTGACTCTTGTGGGTTTAAATCTCAAACTTAATGTTGTATTAACATATTTTTAATTGAGCAAGACAGGGAAGAAAAGTGCACATTAAAGACCTTTATTATTTAAAGATGAGGATTTCCCAACAAACTTGTTTTATCTCTCCATTTTTCATTCCAAAATTTTCTGTAGTTCAGAACTAGCTGAACCAGTCTCTTTGCAAAGGGTTGCCTTAAAATTAAGACCTGTGATATGACATCTCAACTGTCTAATGCATCTGATCTTGCAGTCTCTGGACTTGGGGGATTAAACACCCTAGAAGGCAGCCCCCAACTCCTGCTCAATAAAGCATGATCTGTTCCTTTATCATTTATATATTATTATTACATGTTTATAGGGGTTGGAGGAGTAAGGTTTTCTGGCAAGAAAATCTGTTTGGAGCTACTGTGACAATCTACCTAGAAAGGGCTTGATTTGCTGAGTTCATTTAACAAATTGGCACATTTAGATATTTATTAGATATTGAAATATCTAATATATTTCATTTTCAAGAACAGAAAGAAAACATTACTTGTTTCTTCTCTCACCCCTCTTTTTCTTTTAAGATGATGTTTTTTTACAAGAGGACTTCAGTTTAAGATTTTAAATCTTATATAACATTTTGAGCTGCACAATAGAATTTGTTTGTATTTTTATTATTTATTCATATTGTTCCATTTTACGTTCCATTTTACTCATCCTATGTAAAAACCAAAAGCTTTGACATGTTGCTGAAAATATGATAGACCTGTTGTCTTTGGAGAAAAACCCACTTAATTGCCTGATGTAAAAATCTTTTTACAGATATAAATTCTCAGTATACGCTTCATTTAAGGTTAATAAAAATCGGAGGGAGCTTTTTTGTTATTTCTGTTTTTCACTTTTTTTTTTTACTTTTCCTTCTGCTCACTTTATTCTTTTTTTCCCTTTGCTTTTTTACCCCTGCTGATCTTCTTTGGCTATTCTTAGAATGTCACTATTTATTGTAGCTATTGACTAATGCTCTACCAGAGGCACTCCTTTTGAAGGAAGAAAAAAATCTCTCTTATCACCAAAGAAAACCCATAACATAAATTACTAGTGTTGGTGATTTATTTCCAGTGCTCTTGTCAACATTTATAGAAAGACCACTAGAGGTGAAATTTTTGTGAGGGAGCTCTCTCTGAATGAGGAATCCAGTTTGAGCTCATAAGAAGGCCCAGCTGATAAGAGTAACCTTATACATTCAGTCTCCAAAAGAACCAGTGTTATTTTGGTGCTAGAAATCAGTGTATCATCCAGCACAATCAAGTGTCCTCTGAGGACCCCACTAGGAAATCAGTAGAGTTTTATGAGGTTTGCTTTAGCTTTTGTGCAAAGACCATAACATTTTATGACAGAAAATATAGTCTTTTTCTTTATATGTAAAAATGGCATTGATTAGGTTTTTTATGCCTCATGCGACTGAATTTGGAGGAGTGGCTATTATATATGCTGTGATTTGAAAACCCTTCCATACAACAGTTGATAATGCTTTGTTTAGATATTTCTTGACACCTATTAAAACATACTGATATTTGAGGCTTTTAAACCACTGACATAATGAGATTTTGCTTTAAAAGTATAAATTCTTAGGAGATAATTTACATTATAAAATGATTACTTGCGCATTCATTTTTACTACATCCCTAGCTAGTGTAATTTGTAACAATATTTTTTTTGAGGGAAGATTTCATTCATACTGCATATCAGGTCACAACATGGACATTAGAGATGACTCCAGTCTTCATTTTCAGCAGGCGTGGGCTTCCTGCTATCTTTTTTTACGAGGAATCGGGTTGCGTTTTAAAAGTTTTGCAGAAAGAAAAGCATGAGTTTTCCCAGAAATCTAATGGAAGTTGAGTAATTCCTCACCGCCTTCCTTGAGTGTAGCAATGGGCAGTACTGACCACTTTGGAGAATGACATCTGTGTTCACCTGCCCAAACACAAGGAATCAGATCAGCTCCTGCATATCTGCCCTGAGAAAGGAGGGGGCACTGTGATCCAGTACCAAACTCTCTCCCAGCAAAGACTGGGATGGAAGAACAGAAAATGCCCGGGTTTGTGAAGAAAAAGTGTCCAGTTAAGTTCAGGTTGCAACTAGTTTTTGCATGAATTGTCCAAGACTTGTTGAGAGGCCCAAAATTTTCCAAACCATGGTATGCTGCAGGATATATTGACTATATATCCGCTGGGTATATTGACTATATATCTATAAAGTCAATAAGGGCCGCATGTGATTTCCAATGCTGATAAGGTAAAATGCTATATTTAAAACCAGAAATATTTTAAATGGGGAGTTGACAATTAAATGATCAGATTCTATGGAAAATTTCACAGTCCCTCCAGGAAAGATTTGTGACGTACGTCATGGTTCCAGATGGAAAAAAATATATCTCAAAAACAACACCGGCATTCATACAGTGTGAAATAAAACTCACTAAACATCCTTGCTCATCCAGTCCAAACTAAAACTACTCCTGGCAGACAGCAGCAAATTTCACATATGGTAATTAAAAATCAGTGACACATTCATAATGTAATAGTTATATATTTCTCGCCACCACCCCCTTATTAAATGGAATGGTCAAGGTTTGTGTGAAACTATTTCACTCTGCACCAAAGTAGCTTTATAATTATACTCCAATGAATAGAGAAAAAAACATGTGTATTCATCTCCTGAGGTCTCTCTCTTTATATATATTTTTTTTCTGAACAGTTTCAGGGTCTCTTTTTTCAAGCTCTAGCTGATTATTTAGTTAAAAAATTAGAAACTGAGCCTTTTATTTGTGCCCAGAACTTGCGTCCGCAGGATGAGGGGCTGCCCTTGGAGCGACC
>JAUBNY010001194.1:1267532-1278748 GCA_032275445.1 Crypturellus soui
CCTGCAGGACCCGCTCTGGGGAGGCGAGAGGTGCCTTGGGCTCCCTTCTCACCTCGCAAGAGCCTCCCCTAAGCAGAACCTGGTATTTTATGAGACAATCACGTGCAGGTGAGAGACAAACCTGAGGCCTCCATAAAAATTTTGGTTCAAGCCACAAAGGTAAAGAAACAGCAGTTTATCACCAAGCCACCCAAGTCCTCAATGCAATTCCTATTTATTTAAGAGCAAACATAAAAAAGCAGCGGGCCAAATTCTTCCCCAATTTCACCCCAGCAGTCTCATTGCCTCGGCTTACGTCCTCTCAAAGGGGTTGCAAAGAGTGCAAATCAGTGGAGAATCTGATCTACTTTATTTCTTTTAATTTGCCCCACAGAGTTTTATTTACCCAGGAGATCAATTTCTTTTTTCCTTTAAAAAATACATATACCTGTCAAAACTTCCCTCCAGTTATACTACAGAAATGAAATAAGATTTTAAAAACCTCAGGGCAAGATTCTGTACAGTTGAAAAATTTAGGCCTTTTAGAAGCTGATTAATTTTTAGGATCTTAAGCCATACACAGTTGCTTTAAATAGCAATGAAAGGCTGATTCAAGCCATTAAATTTTATGTTGTGTGTAATGTTGTAATTGATGTCAAGCCTTTTCCATATTCTTCACACTGACATTGGGCAGTCTCCTAAATGCTAAGGGTGCAGTTGCAAGAGTCCAGATCAAGCAAAGTACCATGAAACAGGTAGTAGAATGGGACTTTACTGCTTCAAGTGGAGAGATTCAAATGTAAAATGATTAAACCTTAGCCAGATGCCAAAGTTTCTTTCCCATCCATTTATTTTGGGGGATAATTGGATGCATTAAGTATTTTGCTGCAAACTGCTTCTTCTGTATATGCATATAAAACTTTATTACCCTTGTTAAAAGCATGCTGTGAATTCTGATGCTTCTGTGTGTTTGGAGAGTATAATTGTTCTTTTGCAGGAAAGCACACATACCCATTCCCAACCTGGAGCAGCCAACACCCAAAGCTCCTCTTGCTTGAAAGCAGTGTGCTGAACTCAGGGAGTATTTGAGTTAAAGGGAAATCCAGCTCAGAGGTGAATAAAGAAAGGTTGTCCTCTCACAAGAGATTTTAATACAATGCTTTGTTTCACCTTTGATACTTTCCTGGAAAGCCTTAAGCATTTTAAAAAGAAGCCCTATAACTCTTTAAGGGCCTAATCCTGTCAATATCAAGACAAGTTGTGCAAACTCATTCATGCAAGAGTTACCTCGGTGGTTAGGAAAAGCAGTTTGTGTATAAAGTTACAGAGATGCCACTGTCAAATGAGGAGATAAATCAGGGGACTAAGGAGAAAAGATTTTCCATTCACTGTACTGTGTTCTTGTAGGGTATGTCCAAACCAGTAAATTAAACCAGTCCCTTGACATGTTTGGGCGTTAAAGCAAGTCTGGGACCATTCCCAGCAGGCAGTGTGCATGAATCCATCCTGTGTCAAAGGAAAAGGAGTTTTGTCACTTGGGATATGTGTAGATCATACCAACGGCCCCACACTCAGAGAACAGGTCACTAGTTTGGATGCATTCAAGTTTGTCACCTTGGTCACAAGAGAAGCAGCGACCTGGCTCTAGCTAATCTACAGGAGAGGTGGCCCTGCGGTGCAGAGAGGGGCCACAGCTCGTGTAGGACCATCCGACCTGGTATCAGCTAGCATCCCCATTGCCAAATGCTGAATTTGGGCTGCGTGCTCAAAACTTTACCTAGGAGTTTGTCAGCTTTTCAAGATAGATTTGGCTGTGGTCTGGGGTGCTTGTGCTGACATGAGCTGAAATCAATCATCCAGCTGCCTCACATCCATATCCATAAAGAACATCTAACTAGACAAGTTTAGGATTTTTCTTTTTCCTCTTTTGTGCTCCTCCCTGGTGTGGCTGTTTCAGAGCACAAAAGTAAAATGCGCTTGTGAACTTTCTCAAGGCAAAACAAACTCCCACTGGGATTAAAGGCCATCACTGCTGGCACCTCTCCTCCCCTGAGTGCAAGCTGTAGTTCTTCACTCTGTCCTCTCTTACATTTCATGTACTTTTAAAAGAAAATGACCAAAACCAGAACACTTTACTAGACAGATTTAATTCTATCATTTTGATAGAGGATGCAAAACAGGACAAACCACACACAACAGATGTTAATCACGTCATTTAATACACAACTAGAAGATGTGCAGTTACCATAGTAACAGGGAAGACTGCTAAAGTAAAGTATAATAAATTTTAAAGATGCAATAGAGCATTTGCCCTACAAATGAATCCAGTTGTCTTTACATTCATGTCATCCAGCAAGGCTAAGTTTCAGGCAGTGCTCTTGTGAGATATGACCAAGTGCAGTAAAGAAAGAGTGAACAGACTTGAATAAAAGGTAGAAACAGTCCTGCAAAGAGAATGTTAGTGCGAGAAGTTAACAACTGTGTAGGTATTTGGGCTTTAGATCTTGGACTAGAAGTGTCCCCCAGTTTCATTTGCTGGCAGTCTTGTCTTCCACCCCTTGAGATACGGAGTGAGCTAAGAAAGGAAATGCAGCTTAAACAGTCTGCAACGTGCTGAGGGAGAAGGAGCAGGACGAGGACCATCTTTCTGTAATTTCAATGCATGTTTGGCCCAAAGTCTATCTGCCAAGGGAATGGTTCTTTTTCCTTCAGTGGCCTAGTTCTAGAAATATGTACATTTTTGCCTTAAAAGATAAAAACATAGTTTGGATGAAAAGTTGCAAGCCTGCTTTGACATATAATTATCCCTGTGCAAAGATCTTTCTTTCTGTTCTTCCCATGACAGCCAAGAACCTCACACAGGATCATAATTCAGATCTTTTCCTTTCTATAACTCCTCCAACCTGGCAGGCTTGGGTACTTTTACAGCCAGTGGTACATCAGAGATCCAAGGGCCACCTTGGGCCACAGTTTTTGTCACCTTAAAATGGGCATTCTTCTCTGGATTGTGCTACCTCTGGACATGCATACTTGAAATCCTAGAAGTCACAACTAGTTCATTGCTGATACACTGGACTGCAGTGTAGTATCATCTTTTTTGTTTTTAACACAGAATGCACAAAATCAGTCCTAGAAATCCCTATGCACATGCCAATTCCTTTTCACTGTAGTTGGTGGCTCTAGTCTGCAGTGTATGAGTAACTTCCATGAGTTAGTTGCTGAATGGAACCCTAGATATCTGGGGTCCCAGATAAGGCCCCATATAAGGAGGCCACACCCTAATTTCCAACTTAAGAACACAAATCTTTTAGTTTTAAATCAGTCTGTACTGTGACTTTTAACCTTAGTACTAAAATCTAAGTTCCAGGCACTACTGCCCATGGCTTGGAGGTACCAAAAAGGCTAATTATTTCTCATCCTGTTACTTACCAGACCTCATCTCTCAAGAAGTGCAGTGTGTATTTCCTGGAATATACTCCTCTCTTTTTCTTTTTATGCCAAAATAATTCATTTTTTATGTCATAAGTCCTCAGGAGATTTAATAAATATCTATAGTCAGAAAAGGGCAGCTGCTTCTTGCATCTTAAAATGTCAAAATCAGCGGGACAGTCACCTCTTCAGATCTTTAATTTCACCCTAAGCAGATCTGATTTGTTGAAGGAAGTAACAGTTTACACATTGCAAAAATAAATGGTGCAGCAGGCTTTCGTACACAGTAGGAGGTGTGAAAAATGGGGAGGAGGGGGAAGGGAAACTGATGGAAACAATCAACTAATGCAGAATGAAAGCCTTTTTCTTTCTCCAAGTGGAACTAACAGGAACATCAAATATGTTAAACTAAAACAGAAACATGAATGACGAAATTGTTTTCTATTTTTTTTAAAAGAAGCCTTTTTAAGAGTGGTCACACACACTTGTGGAAGGAAAAAAGTAATAAAAAAAGGGCTTTGCATCTAACAGAGACAATCAGTTTCAAGTGTATACTTCAGGAAAAAAAAAATGTCTTTTGTTGATCTATGCATCTCATAAGTCTCCAAGTGTTATCTGAGAGCGAACCGAATCTGGTGATGACGGGTGCTACTGTATTCAGAGGAAGTGCCACCTAGATGCTGGCATTGTTGATCTATAATTCTGACATCCTCTAGGCCTCCAGTCTGCAATTTCCAGTGGGTTTCATATCTGTGTTTAATATTTTATTCTGTTGTAATCGATGGAGGAAGAAAACTAAAACGTTTGTTGTACATCAAGGATCTGGCCAGGGAGATAGGCATAAAAATGCCAGATTAATTTTTGTCAAGTATTACCCATAAATGCTGCAGCCACACTGAAACCAAGTGCTGACTCCATCAATTCACCTGCCATTAAATTCAATATATCGAAGATGTTTCTTTTTTATTAGAAAAGCCATTAGAAATCAGAAACCATTTCATGAATATCACTGTTTGGAAGCAACAAGAGTCCCAATGGGGCAAGGGCAAATTCTTGAAGGAAGCATATTGGTCTCAAGGGTGTAAAGACTAATATAAGGAAAAAAGTGAGTGACACATTAGCTCTGCTTCATTACCCAACACCCAAGTTAATGTTCATGTCAGACGGTTAAGTTATGGATATTCATGTATGATGTTATGGAAATATCCTATAAGCTACAAGAAAAACAGAACCCATTTTTTTCTGAAACTGTCAAATAGAAGAAACTCTGGCCCTGATGGTGAATGCAGTTGAATGGCTTACTATAGAAACCACCATGTTCATTATCAAATATTCATCTTTCTAGAAGAGATCAAAGACAATTTTAAGGTATCCAGTCCTGTGACCTTCTCTAGGGTTCCTTCATAAGCTTGTCATTACAGCAGACTTTGGTTTGTCAGAGGTCTCCACTTCTGCTCATCTCAGAGCCCTCACACATTGTACACCCATGTTTTAGCTCCCAGGGATAAGAAACATAACAGGAAAGTCAGTGTCAAATAGCCTCCCCAACTGATGTGTGTGCAGTACCACCATTGCAACTCCTCAGCACCCAATGTTGTGCCTTCTCTGCAGCTCGTGACTGATACGTATTAATGGTTTCATCTATACTAGGACATGCTAAGGGTATGGAGCTTGATTACCTATATAACTACTTTGCTTAAAAGATAATGTTTGAGGCCTGTGCCAACCAATATACTCCCAAACAATTCCCAGGCATCAGACAGTAGTTAGTTTGGTGAAAATATGGATGAAACTCACCTGTTTTGCAAAATGAGAGTTTTTAATTGTATGGCATGAACAGACTGGGTCACTGAAGCTTGAAGCCATATTATAGGCCATAGCACAGCTGAATTTACTAATATGGATGTAGCTAGTACATATTTGTGCAGGTCATGTCCTGTACCAATATGGAAAACCTGGACAAGTTCATATGTGGTGAATTACTGTCCCTCTGCCAGCAAGAATCACCATTCTGGCTAGTCATTACTCATTTTCTTTGCTCTAAAGAAACACTCAAGATGGTACTGTGCTGCTTTAGCAGTATGTGCTATAAATAAGATAAAACACTTGATAGTTGTCCGGATCTAGCTAAATGTGGAAGTAGAATACAAGGCAGCGCACAGTAGAGATTTGATCTGATCAGACTGAGAGTAGCTCACAAAAGCAAAGCTGGAACATGTCTGTAGATTAGACCTTAACAAATGCAATGAAAGACTTTTAGCTGTGTAAAGCTACTTCATGCTCACATTAATTAATGCACCTAAGTCTGTCATGACATCACTTCGGAGAGCAAACAAAGTGAACCTCAAGTATGATCCATGTGTGCTAAGCCATTGAAGACACATGCAAATTTATATTTGGACAGAAGTGGTATCCTTGAATCAGAGCTTATATGTACATTTTGGAAACAAAGTATGAGCAAGCCAAAAAATCCTCCCTAAAACAAAGATTGCATTTAGCCAGACAGCCTTCAGTTCCATAAATGATCACCAATCTGTGTCTCTATTGCTAGCTGTACTCAAAATTAAATAGTTCATAGAAATAAATTCATATAAAGTAATATATCTACAGTTAAAATGCTAATTAATTCTAGGGTGAGCTGATGATTTTTAGGCCAATATTTTCTTAATACTGAAAAAATCCTTTTTTGGAGTTGACATTATAACATGATGACATTTTTTTCTAATACAAAGCAAAGTTAAACAAATCTGGTTGAAATACCAGTTTATATTTGACACAGAATATTCTTGGTACCTAACCATTATACTCATCTAATTATTTAAGATTTTCTGTGAACTCCTTGAGTGTAAACAAACTGTGTTATTGTCCTTTAGCCATGGGCTTCAAAAGACCTACAATTACAAATTTTATTGCTCAGCATTACCAGATGATGGTATCTCAAGAGAAGGTGACAGTGAGTTAATAGATAGGTCCCCAAGGGCAACTGGCCCAGACCTACAGGCTCCTTTCTCCAAACAGAGAAACAGGCACAATTAGCAACTTTCAAAATGATAAATCTCTTTCCTTCATTCACTCAGCCTAATGTGGTTGAGTGGACTCTCTTTCTTTCACATTTTGGTACTAATTAACTCATAACATTTGGCTTTGTCTCAGAAGAAAGCCTAGCTCTTTAGATGCCATCTCTTATAGTATCAGCCAAAGTCACAACAAATATAGTAAGAACAAATCAATTACAAAGGGAATTATTTTGTAGCTTTTGCTGGGTAGGGTATTAGGATGCACACTATATTGATTCTAGGTACACATTTATTTTAAGTTTTTCTAATGTGGTGTCAGCACAGAATAGCAGTATTAATAATAGACATAGATTAAGTATTTCCAGAAGTACATATTTCTACATTTCTAATATTCCCACTACTACAATACCAAATCATAAGAATGACGCTATTAAAAAATACAGCATGGGAATGTAAATTACCACTCTCTGTATTTTTAACAAAGTGGGATAAAAATGGAGATATGGACATTTGGATCTAGAACTTAATAGGATTTATGTGTGAGTCAGCTTTGACATTGGGCTAACACTTATAATATGTGCATAAATCATCTTCAGTCACGTTCGGAAGGCTACAGATTTTCATTGAAGCCCATTGATAATTTTTGACATCTGTTGGGCACAGTCTGAGACTTCGTCAGAAGCCTGAACAAAACATTTTGAAGAAGATAATATACTGAATCTCCTCTGTTTCATTTCTTCACCTCATGATATGAAGAAGAGAAATGACTGGGCAGTGAAAGTGGCATCATATAGAAAATAGTCCAGGAGAGACACAAGAAATATCACAATATTTACAGAATTTCTGGGATATCATTCCACCACAGTCATGAGACATTAGCTGTGGAAGAGAGTCTTAAATATCCTGCGACCTATTCATTTCTGTCTAGATCCTCAATGACAGATAAACCTGGAGGAAAATAAAATTTATAATCACTTTGACGATTTTTAGTATATATTCTCCAAAAATTAGTCAGTAAAGAGTGAGACTAATAATTCCGACTTAGTCAGACTTACTCCAGTTTGTGTCACCAAAACTATCCATCGTGGTTTGCTAGGAATGATTCCATGAAGGCTTGATATGTCTTTTATAGTTACAAACCCCCGACTACTCTTTATTCATCCAGAATAAGGCATCTATTGCTTCTGAGGAGGTAAAAATTGACCTCTGCTTCCCCTATTCTTTAGAAATACTTGACACATATGGATTGGTATTCCTCTACTTTTTCTTATCCCTTTTCTCTAAATAGAAGGATAATTTGTCTCTCAAGCTGTGAAAAAAAAACCTAATTTCTTAAAAAAGTTTAATTCTTAATTTTTAGAAATGGATTAGAACAGAAACACTGGATCTGGATCCCTGAATCTACACTTTCATGAACACAGTGGATAATTAAGTGTCCAAAATTTCCACCTAGTGGGCTGTTTTTCTACAGCCTAGATGATAAGCAATTGAGAGAAGAAAAAACAACTCTGTATCTGATTGTTCTAGATTTGATAGTTCTGAAGCAAAAGTTAGTCATTTCTACAGCTCTTTTGTACTGATTTCTTTAGGTCACATAAGTTCAGGTCCCATCCAGTCATAACAGAAATTTCACCAAACTGCCTAAGGTTTGCCCATCTCTATTTCAAGCAGAGAATAAACAGTATGTGTGATGCTCTTGGCACCTGCCAACATAGCAACATAACTAATAGAAAGACATCTGTTTCTGTTATGAAGGAAAGATGTTTACATTATGGCAGATTTGCAAATTCTACAGAGCAGAGGCCCTTTATTGGTAAAGGAAGTCATTTAGTTTTTTTAGCACTGAACACTTATGAGGGGCCACCTTAATCAGTAATCTGGAAGCCAGAAAAGGTTGTGGATCTTGGCTTCCCAACAGGCTAAGCTATTGAGCAGAAGTTTTGGCCAGGGAGAAGAATCCATCTTCCTCATTTTCGACAGCAGTGACTTTGGTAAATTGCAGGGAAAGAAGAGGTCTCTTCCTCCAGTAGCTCTCTGCACTCGACTGGTCAGGTGGTTAAAATCCAGATCTGTGCTGCAAACTTGGTTTCCACAATTTAGGGGTTCCAAGGTCAACAAGCTGATGGGAGTGGAAAGTATCTTACACTTGCACTCTGAGAAGAACTGTTCAAAGCAGTGGGTTGAGTAATAGCAATGGGGACAGGGGAAACTCAGGCTGCTGTGCACAGGAGGGGAAGGTAGGAAAACAAAGGCATTAAGTGGCTACCTCACATGAACAAGTAATCTGAGTGCACCAATGATCTAATGAAAAGTAAAGCTAGGAGTAAAGGTTAAAAATACATGACGAAAGAACAGGTTCTTCAGGATTCACTGGATTTGTTTAAAGCAGAGTTGTCCAGCTAGAGCAGAGTGAGACCTCTCTCTGAAATGGATAAAATGTGAGGTTATTTATGTGTGCTTTAACACTAACCATACCAAATCAGTCTGTAAGAAATCTCCAGAGGTCCATCCAGTCTATCTCTTACTCCACAGCAGATTCACTCCTACCTCTGTCATCCTAAATAGATGTTTTTAAAACTGTTTTTAAAGAGCAGTTCTGTAAATCCTTCAGCCTTCCCAGGAAATCTTTCCCAAGCTTTAATCTCTTTGTAGTTAACATTTTTTTTCATACTTAATTTAAAACTCATGTGCTTTGATTTAGGCCAATTATTCCTTCTACTATCCCTAATGACATAGAGAAAAAAAAATATTCCTTTATTCCTTGTAGCAGTCTTTTATGAATCCAAAATCTATTTTCATACATCTTCTGAGGCATCTCCTCTATATTAAGACAGTTTTTTGGTCTTATGTGTTGCCAAACATCCACTCACTTTATTATTATCCCTAGGACTTTTCCTAAACAAGCCCTTACCTTTCTTAAAAGTGACCCAAACTGGCCACAGAATTTCAGAGGAGATTCCACAGGTGCTGAGTGGTAGGTGAACATTTCATAATACGTCCTATTTATCTCTGTTTGATATTGTTTTGTTTCCTCAAAACAACATAGCACTGCTGAGCAGTTTGAAATAGATAAAACTTATTTTAAATATCAAAATTTTCAATGCAAAGTTAAATGCAGTGCCCACCAAGCTATAGACTTGGAAGAACTACAAGCATTTAAGGTGTAATTTCTTCATTCTAACATGTGGCAGAGTAGGGCAAATAATAGCTTTGAAGTGTTCTCCTTGTTTGCATCTGAGGAGCAGCATGGTCCTCAGTACAGGTAAATACCCTCAGTCAGAGCCAATAATGCTCTGATTTGGGCTGTGGCTGCAAGTACTCAGGCTCAGGGCATCATTTCATGGTCTCCTATTTCCAGTGAGAAGTTTTCTGTTTATAAAATGCAGCTTAATATCCATCGCTGTTGACAGCAAAATTTTGAAACACCACTGACAATCTCTACTTAACCTAAAATTTGAATAGGTGCTGAGATATGATGATTTAGGTCTGGAAATCGTATCTTCTTCCAGAGATTGTATATTATGGGTATATTATGGGGATATAGCTTAAAAAGAAAACCTAAATAGTTTTGATTTTGCCAAAGGAAAGTTAATTAGCAGAACTTCGTGGGTTTGTGATGAATTCTTTTGAGACTGACTTAGAAAGGAAAGGCAATGCAGACTTAAAATTATTTTATACTCTTTATTTGTGTTTTCTGCAGTTCTATGATCCAAACATACTATCCCCTATAAAACGCACATAGCTGAAGAAAATTTAATGCTAACCTTTCTCAAAGAAAAGTTAACACTGCAAAAGCAGATCAGAGGATATGATAACGATGACACTGGTCAAATTATTGTTGGCAAAATGCTTCAGACCAAACACTGCTGTTGAAGAAATGCAATAAAAAATAATTGTACTAGTCTATTAAGTGGCACTTTTAATCAACAGAGTTCAAAGACCTTTGCATTTTATAGATTGGGAAACTGAGGCAGGCTGATAACATTTGCCCTATTCATCAAACATATGGCAATGCTTGTTACAGAACAGAATAGAGAATGACATCTAAGTCTTATACTGTAATCATTAACATTTTCTTATTTATTGAGCTAGCCACACAAAGGATTTTTACATGCTGACTATTTTTTTCAGAATAAACTCCCTGTAAGAAAAGAATATGTCCACTCAATGCACAAGAGTACAGTAACATTGATGTCTGTGATGGGAATTGCTTAGTTTCTTGAAAGGGTTGAGAAACGAAATCTGTCATTAGTTTCACCTTCAAGAAGTCTCCCAATTACTTGTTACCTGGTTGTAGAACTTCTCTCACCACCCTCCTACAGCCTCTTCCCTAGTAAATTTTCTGTCTTCCTTTTGACTTTGAAGGTTTGAACATAAGAACAACTTGCATCAATAATCTAGTCATCAGCCAGAGTAACAGCCTCAGCCACTCTTTTCTTCTGTGCAAGGAAAGTCCCCTCATAAGCCCTTTAGATTTACTAGTTTAACTGTTTATAATTTCTGCAGTTCTGTGGGGAGTCGGTTAAAGATCAGGTAAGCAGACAAGCCATTGTATTGTGGCAGATGACATTTCAGACTCAGATGAACAAGCAAGAACCTGTCCCAGCCTTCATGTGACAGAACATAGAAGACACCCCAGGTGGCTGGTCATGGAAACCGGAGAAGAAAGCAGGAGGAAAGCAAGGCCTTGCATTTCAAGCAACCATGGGGAGATGCGGATACTCCAGAGGGCTGTGCTGCCATCCAGAGGGACCTGGACAGACTAGACAACTGGGCGGTCAAAAATCTCAT
>JAUBNY010001194.1:1278848-1301693 GCA_032275445.1 Crypturellus soui
TGCGTGTGCAGGGGGGTTGGACTAGATGACCTCTAGAGGTCCCTTCCAACCTTAGGCATTCTATGATTCTATGAAAATTACAGCATGAAAAAACAACCACAATCTGCTATGCACCAAGTCCTACAATAGGTTAATGCCTGGCGAGCCCTCACCTTGTCCATTACTCTAGGTCAGGGCACATTATCAGTCCCTTTCCATTATTTTGACTTCTGTAGTGTTCAAGGAGAGGAGACAAGGATGTGAGGACAACACTTAAAAAAAAAAAAAAAAAGAACTGATTATGTTCAGTTTCAAACTCTGGAGCAAAGTCTTGGAAGTCTAACTAAAGATATCAATTCTGATGAAAGATCAGAAGTCGATTTCTAGATAACAGCTTTTTTTAATACACCATGTTTGTAATGCACCAGGATCCAGCACCACCAACAGGAAAATGTCTGCTGTGTCACCTTAAATATAATTAATATCCTCTATTTCTGTAAGAAGTGTGCTTATTCAAAATATCTCTTACCGCAAATATTGCATGTAAGTTAAAATCCGTGTGATTATATGCTACCAAATTCCAGGTTGCTTAGTCCACAGCAGAGTAGTACTGAAAGCACAGAAAAAACTTTATTTCAAATGGACCAATGATGAGTGTACAATTTAAAACAAAATAAAGTGAAGGTTATTTATTGCTGGCACATTCATTTATCACATTCAAAATTGTTCTATGTATCAGTAAAAAATCCATGGCAGAATTCCAAATGACATCTGAAAGATCAAGATATTGTCTTAGGATGTTAAACTTCATCACTACAAATTGCAAGTCTTGACCTCAAATTTTCTCCTAACTCTACACACTGGGGCCAAACTGAGCTATAGTCCATCACCGCACACTCCCTCCACTGCTTCCAGCTGAGCCGTGCCAGGTCTGTTTGGTTTATTGAGCAATACTTCATTTCTCAAGTAGCCCGTCTGGAGCAAAACAAGCACTCAAAGAAGAACTGGATTTGTTCCACCTACATTTTGACACTTTGCCTATTCTGTGCGTCCAGGCGCATGCTGCAGAGAACAGGGGGAAAAGGAGTATCTGTGGTTGATAGTACCACAGAGCTGGCCGAGACTCTTGAATCATCTAGACATTTCTTTGCCCTGAGGACATTTCTGGCAGACAGTTTTCTAATCTGTTTTTTTCATAATTCTTGTAGTAGAGACCGAACAATCTTGTTGGCAACTTTTTTTTTTCTTCAGTTTTTCACCGTTCTTCACAGCCAGAAGGAAAAAAAAAAAGTATGGTCTTTTCTGTAACATTAGCTCATTATTTTTCTTGTCTACCCATGTCACAACAATCAAACTTCTCCATTTTTCCTTATATGTACATCTTATATTCATATGTTCCTATGGTCTCTTCTCTGCTCTGATAACCCCAGATCATTCAGCATTACCTGATTAGTCGTATTTTCTTTTAGATAGACTTTGAAAAATTGAAGCTCCTTATGGTCTTTGCAACAGGTCCATATCCTTCTTGAAGTGGACTCAGCACCTGCCAGGATCTTGGCAGAGCCTGGATTATTTCATCTCCAGTATAATCTTCTGTGCTGACTTCCCAGCATACTGTTCTCAGAGCATCATATTAACTCATGTTCAGCTTGTGAAACACTGTAGTCTTCATAGTCCTAAAGCTGGTTTTTTTTTTTCTGCAAAATTTCTATTTATTCACTGGCCTGCTATCTGTGCAACTGGCTATTTTTACCTAAGATTATTAGTTTGTATTAAATGTTATATTTTCCCTCTTTATGCTGGATTTTCTCTTTAAAATTTCTTATCTCTGATTTGTCAACATTTTTTGAATTCATCTTGATCTCTAGGGTAGTTAAGCAGTTAAAAGTCACTGCCAGCATCATTAAAATTTTGGCCTTATTAGCATCATCATCAACACATGTTCAGCACCTTTAAGTTGCTCTAGATTATCCCACCCAACCATAAAAACAGAAGCCAATAAAGAGAGGGGCAATTAAAAGAGACAAGGATATTGACTCATCATTACCAAATCCTCATGGCTTCTAGAATGAGAAATATCCAGTAGGAAAGATATATACTAAGAAGGATAAAGAGGCAGAGAGAAGTCAGCAAAGCTGGACCTCTGGTGCCTACTTTACATTTAAAATAAAGAAAAAACACAGCACAGAATCAAAACCAAGAAAGTTTGCAACCTTAGAAAATTACAGAGATGACAAATTTAATTCTGGTGATGTAGAAGCGGTAGATTTTTCCAAAATTCAGTAAGATAATTTTTACAGCAGGTTCACACACAAAGCAAATACAAACAGATGGCAAAATATGGTAAATCACAATCTGGGAAAAATACCGGAAAAGGCTGTTCTTCCATATTCATATTCAGAAAGATTTTAATCCTAAAAAGTAGTAAGCAGGATGGATCATAGGCATCCAAATGACGAAGGACAACTTTATTTATACATGGACTTACTGCAGCTCAGCCACCAAACTGAAGGTTTTATATCAAGGTGAAACGTAGTACAAGTCTGATATGAAGACCTAAAGATAGGACGATTAGGAATTCTTGCCTTTCATTGCCACAGATGAAATCTGTGATCTGTCGAAGCCATTCAGCCTGTCCAAACCTAACTCTCCCCCTTGTGTAAACTGAGACTCATTCTTAGTCCCTTTGGTAAACTGCTTTTCTGAGCTGAAGATTGGAAGTGATGCTTGCACAACACTGTCCAAATGCTCATTCCTTTCAAGCTCATGGCAAAATTCCTGCGGGCCTCTTTGGCAAAGTCGATACTAATAAATGTGCCCAGCACCACTCTCTGGTCCTGCAGCCAGCTGGCAGGAACAGCTTTCATCTATATTACTAAACTCTTTTACCCTTTTAAATAGGGTGGTCATATCCAATACAAATTTGCTAAATCCCAAACCATTCCCAGGAATTGCAAACTTTATGCAAGCAGGCTGGTTAACCCAAATCTATACCATGCGCAACTCCATTCCAACATTTTGGGCACACAGAAAATCAAGTTCTCGTGCCAACCTGACTAGTTCGAGTAACCCTTGAGACAGACACTTGACATATTCTTTCTAATATACAGCACAATTAGAACCAATAACTCCTCCTACATTGCTTTGAAGTGTTCAGTTCATTTCCTTTTATAATACTGGTAATTATTTCAATATTCCGAGAGACTTTGTAGAATACCAGCAGGGTTCAACCAGAACCTAATTTGATTTCCTGAGGAAAGTGCCAGTCTTTGGGGTGTCCAACTTGGATTCCCTTTACCAGCTTGTTCTGCAAAGCTGCCTTTACATCCTAGCAGGAACATCCTGGACACTCTGGATTTGTGAACTCTTGTGCTTTTCTAGATGAGTGGTAGAACACAGAGGTTAACTAAAACCTGATCCACAGCCAAGGAGGGCTGGTAAATTCCAGCCAAGCATAAAGAGCTAAATTACTAAGGCAAATCAGGTTTTTACACAGCATCACCCACTGAGCGCAAGCAAAATAGTGTAATCCCCAAGCTACCAGAGTCAGTCGTCTATTTCCAAAAGCCAACAGCAGCGAGAAAGCTATCGCATGACTTCTTTTCGAACAACAGAAGGAAGGCGAGGAGAAAGGAGGGGCTGGGTGGGAGCAGAGCGGTTTGACAACTAATCTATCATTTTTATTAGGCTGGCTCTGCAGACATTTGAATTGCACTTTCCTCACTTTTTAAATAAAATGGAGAATGGTAGCACTAACAGCGTACTTCCTCGTGAGTGAGAGTAATTTAAACTTCATAAAGCCTCTTATTTCAGATAGTGCTAATTTATATGTGAAAGAACCTGCAATAGTAGAATTTTTGCTGAAAGAAAAAATCCTACAGGGTGCTTTAACATATCTACCAGAGGGCACACATAAAAGATTTAGCAGGAAACTCTGGAAAAAAATAACCACCTCCAAACGCACCTATGATTCCACACTTCCATGCATGCAAAATAACCAAGAAGATGACAGGACAGTGGAGGCTGGGCTCTCTGTGGAAGCTGTTTTCTTAACCTCTGCGATGGCCCGGCCTCCCTGCTGCGTTCCCCCCACCAGCTCTCTCCGCGTGCTGCACAATATCATCCAAAGCACCAACAACAGCTTGAGTAAAAACAGCTTTCACTGAGAACAGGAGAGATAGGAAAGAGATTAGTGCTTTTCATATATAAACCTTATGGTTGGTGACCAAAGTTGAAGACAAACTACAGGAGTGAGATGAGGGGAGTGTCTGCAAGGAGAGGCAAAAAATGGGTGACTCAGAAGGTAGTTTAAATCCATCAACAGGCAACTAAGATCTGAACAAGTCATCTGCAACCAGGGGAGAAATCACAGTCCCAGTGTCAATGGCTACAAATCTCACTGCCTTTGATGTGGTCAGTATTTTACCCCAAAGTTACTACCTAAGATTGTTATCTGGCTACTCGCTGGTCTATGTGAGACAAATTGGCAGCCTTCAGCGAGATCCTGGTAGACTAATTCCACAACACTACATTTGGCATTCATTAGCTGTCCTGGCTGTGGGGCTAAGTAGGAACAGTTGGAAAGGCTGAACCTCCATTTCACCCCTCAAAGGTGGTCTTTCCAGCACAGATTTGAGACCCACTGATAAATCAGTGTAGGGCAGTGAGTCCTGCAGTTGGTACATGGGTAATTAGGTGACTTACACCTTGAAGGCTCTGAATATTTCTCTACATCAGCACTGCATATAGTTATATACTCTTTGTGGATTGCTAATAGTACACTGAAACTGGGTAAAATAAATCTCTCTTTTCTCTTTAGGCTTTCTAAGTGGGGGTAGAAAACAAAGAAAGAGGAAGAATCATAGCACCTACTTCAGAGAAAGCTGCCTATATCAAGGAGAGGAAAATCTCAGAAACACAAGTAATGGCATATTAAATATTTGTTCGGCTCTTTCATTTTTACTGAGCATTTTTTTGACATTCCTACAGAAAAAATGACATTGGAAAAAATCCTAATGCTTAGGATTGATCTTTATTCATAAGGTTTACTTGAATTGACTGCTCCTACAGTGGCAGCAAAGAGATAAATGTTCTCCTGAAGTACTCTTACTGTAAGTACAATGCAACCTGAGTAAAATCAAGTCAATCAGCACTGCCCTTGGATTCTGAATAACCTGCTACAAGGCACATTTAATGTTTTAAATATCCATTTGTCACTGCCATACTAGAAGAAAAATTACAGTTCACTTCAGCTAAGTGGTGTCTCACTTCAGCAATGTGAAAAGCTTCTGAACTCCTGCTTTTATTCTGACCTTGTAAAGCAGTTTTCTGCAAGTTAAGAATGGGAAAGAAGGGAAAGGGCAGGAGTCATGGTGACACTTTCAACCTTAGAGACAAATGGAATGGCTTAAGGTTATTAAGAGGATAAACAATACGGGAATAAATAGATGTGAAGACCCTTAATATAGTGCTGCCTGTAGGTCCTTCATTCAGGTGATTACTTTGGCTGTCCTAAAGAGGAATTCCATGTCTGTGCAAGACTGATAGTCTATAGGTCACAATGCAGATACAACAGTGTTTGCCAAAGACTGTTGGCTACCAGGTAGAAAACTGATTAGCAGACTATGCAAGATCAAACAGAGGAAGAGAGGTGACCATGGGAAAGCCTATTCTGTAGCCTGATCTTTGGAAGAGCAAAGGTTGGTAATGGCTTATTTGTGAAATGGGGCATGAGCAGGGAAGGACCCTCAGGGATGGTCTGATGCACATTTTTAAGTGTGAGAAAGTTTCTTCCTTGGTGTTCCTCTCTGCTCATGTTCTTTCTTGACCTGAGGGTTTTAGGCAATTTCCACTCCTACACTATTTCAGAGAATTGCAGATGAGCTGGGGTTGGAAGGAGGTCATCATGTAGGGTTAGTTTGAACAAGTTGCCCAGGACCATGTCTACTCGGGTTTTGAATACTTCCAAGGACGGAGACTTCACAGCCTTTCTGGGTGACCTCTGTCAGCACTCCACTACCCTCACAGTAAAGCGTTTTCTTACATTCAAGGCGAATTTCCTGTGCCAATTGCTCCTCATCTTGTCACTGGGCACCACTGACAGATATTTATATGCATCGATAGAATTCCCTCAAGCCAATCCAGGCTAAACAGTCCCAGTTCTCCCCCCTCCTCTCCCCATTTATCGTATTCATTTCTTGTTTAAGCATGTGCTCAGGATTGTGCTCGGTCTACTGTAGGAGAGAGGATTTAGTCCTTTAGGCAGCAATATAAATTCTCAAGCATGCCAAAACGTCCATATTATGCCCAGCAGTAATCTGGAAGGAGCCTCAAAATACTTCTCTACCTTGAGCTCTTTCTTGCTTAAGCTGTTCTCTGCCACTTTTTTTTTCTTTTTTTTTTTTTTACATTAGAAGCCTTTTATATCAGAAAGTGTCTTGCTTCGATTTTCTGGGTGATTATGACATTGCAATTGTGCTACTTCCTGCTACTGGCTCAGAAGAAGGAGCTGGGCAGGCTGTGGTGAGTGATGCCCAGTAAAGAGCTCTTCACCATCAGATGACTTCTCCGTTCAGGACAGAGAGACTGTTTCTCTCTATGAGTATACCTTTCATCTTGCAGATCACTTCTGCAAACTCAAATCTCCTTTTTGCTCAAGCCTTTCTTTCTAACATCCACCTAGTTTTGAGCAGTAAAGTCAACAGAGAAAGAAAATAAAAGTGAGAGAGAGAGAATATAGCTTATGGCTTTTCATCTTTAAACTACAACATTCTGATAAGGTTATATGAAATTCCCATTAACATAGTAGCCATACACTCCTTTGTGCTTTATTTATTCAGTGGACAGTAAGTGATCATAGAAGTTTTTCCTTCTGTTAAAGATAATTTCCTACTTAGTGTTCCACATACTTTTGTCAAGAAAACACATCCCTGTGAAAGCTGACAAATTTATTTTTCAGTGCAGATTTAGGGATTTTTTTCTTAAAATACTGAAGATTTTTTATACACTGAATACTGACTAGATACATACTTTCATATTCTGTAATTTTGAAAAATTTTTTTTGTTTTTTTTTTTCATTTCCATTCCATTCAATTATTTTTATTTTTACTCTTAAAAAGTAAATTTTAAGTAAAATCACTCCTTGTATGTATTTTATGACCAACTCAAGTTGGTCATAAACTGAATGCACCAGTAAATTAAATAAATGCAATGCTTTATTATTGTGTTTTCCTTTGTGATAGCTATCTGTGTTAAATCATTCTGGAGTCCAAGTGTAGTAGTTTTTTACCATGATAAAACACAGTGGAGAAAAGCCTGTGTAAAAAGCAAATAATTTAATTCCTTGATGCAGCCCAGAGAAAGTAAGCACGGATAACAAAGCAGGCCTATTCAACCTTAAATGTTTTTTCAGTTTGCCTCTTTGTTTTTCATAATTTAGCATTGCTTTTCCATAGTGGAAGGAAATATTTAACAGCATAAAATAAATTTTGCTAGAATATATAAATTAAGTAAATTATTTTAATACTTATTTTTTGCACACTGTCTCCAATTTCCATCAGCAAGTTAAAATCACTACTAAAAGAAGGAACTGTTCTTTACCAGCTTAATACTTACACATCTATTATGTGTTCATCTCCTGCAGGTAAATTCAGATTATTCTTACAAAACTTAAACTTAATTTACCATTTCTCCTGAACAGAAAGTCAAATTGATCTGGACTAAAAAAGACTTACAGACTTTTAGTTAAAGAAGACAAAATATTGCATCTTTTTGTTACGTATTGTAATTCAGAACAGCAGTGACAGATTTTTCCCTAGGCTCCCATAATCTGAGAAATGTGAATTCTTAATTCATCTCCGCTAGCAATGCAAACAGAAATATAAGATAGGATAGAAATATAAGCTTTCTGTGTGGCTATGGCTACAGTTGTCACCTCCAGAGATATAAAAAATATGAAAAAAATACAGCATTCTAGATTCAGGCAGGATTATTTCCATCCACTATCATCTCGCACCGTATTTTAAAAGCCTCTGATAAGGCGAATTGCTCCTAGGGAGTTCACTTTCTGGAATATACACTACTGAGTCCTTGCCAGACTAACAGGTCTGAGTCAGCCCTATCCTAATCACTTTATCCATAGCCTGATTGTCCATGTGCCTTTTAATCTTGGACTTTGTTCAAAATAAATAGCGGCAGTAACAAGCCACAGGCTGAACTTTCCTCCAAAATTTTTTTAAGACAACATCTTCTTGCATAAGGCAAGCAACATCTGCTTGACAATGAGAAAGAAATGCGTAATGGTTGGGGTTGGGGAGAGGAAAATAAAGGCAGTACGATCAAGGCAGAGTCCTACCATGCCGAAACCAAAGGGATCGTGGCCTCCCACTTGGGCCAAGCTGGGAATGGGCTCACAATATCTCTTTCTGCAGCAGCTTTGATCTGGGCATACTGTCTAACTCTTCTGTGGCTCCATTTCTCCCAGCTGAAGGTGAATGATGCTGTTTAAACCCTTCAATCTGCTAATAGAAAATGCGCCCCTTTGACTATAGTTTACGGAATTGGAGTTCAAAAGCTCTCAACATTTCCCTGATGCTTCCTGACTTAGAGACACTGCAGTCCCTACATCACAACCCTCCTGGAAGGCTGGTCTTCTGTATTTGGCCTACTGATAGTTTTACAACCTGATATGTTTTCCATAAATCTACAAAAAGGCTCCTCATTAATGTCTTCCTCTACAGTGAGCCTGATTATTTACCCCTGCTGACTAGATTATTTTTCAGATTAGAAACTCAGACAGATCTCAGACAGACATTATATCCTGTCACGTACTTTCATTACTTGTAGGATGCAAAAGACCTCTTCTGAGACAGGAGCGCATTTGCCAGTGTCAGTGAGAACATGCTCGGCAGACAGGAGAGCACGTTGAGAGGTGTGTCCCATAGTTTGGAATTTCCTTTTATGTTAGCGTTGCGTTGGGGCATGTCACATTTAATCAGTTTTAATCCTTCTCATGCTGCGTTTTCCTACATGGAAGTATAACAGAAAGTACAATGACATCCAACCATTGCTGAAGTTAGAGTAATTCAGCGATCCAATTGTGTATAATTCAAAATCACCAGATTTATTTCTTACCACTAGAGAATGTCTGTGAGAGCCAGGAAAAAATTTTATCACCAGGCTAAATTCATATCAACAATTAAATAATCGTTTACAGAAATGACAATTTCGCTTTGCAAATAGCACAATGACTCCCTGAAGCTTTTTTTTTTTTGAATCTCCCATCCTTTTTCCCTTTCGCGTCTTTGTACATTTTTAGTTCATGGCAGCAAACTTTTGTTTGCCTGGGATTATAACTTTCAGCTATCATATAAAAAAACGCACATAAGCTATTTGTATCTGAGGTTGGAGAAGTATTTGTTTTCATTTGAATTGATTAGCTGTTAGCAATAAAATAAAATCTAAATAACCAGAAGAAGATGATTCGGACGGCAACATTCCGTTTTGCCTCTGGTATCAGATCTGGACAAGACAGGAGAAAGGAAAGTTTGTTTTCCCTGAGTATGCTGAATATTTTTGGAAATTTAGTGATATGTTAGAATAGGTTTTGAATCTCTAAAGGGAAAAGATATGGGATATTGAATTGGGAGTAGGAGTATTTTCTAAGAAAAGCACAGGACTGCGTGAACCATTATAACCGAGCAGGTTTCAGCACTAAGTCTCCCAGAGCTGCAAATACTCTGTCTCTGCCTAAAGCCACACTGAGGTTACGGGGAAAACTGTTAGCACGGGGAAAACTGTTAGCTCAGTGAGGCTGCCTCTGGAGGGAGGGGAATCTAAAAATGGAAGACCATTTGTACATGATTATCTATTGTAAACTCATAATCCAGACCATCCTTAATAAAAGCACTGAATTTCTGCAGACCTTTCTACATCCTCAGGAATGCAGATCTGGAAGGGAGCTCTGAATCTGTCTTGTTTCCTGCTACTTTGGGCACCTTATTGCAAGATATCTTTCATATACTTGAAGGAGATTCCAAAATCCTTTATGGAAGAGGTCATTCTTATGATCTCCGTCTTACAGATGAAGATACTTGGAAGGGTGAAATGACTAACTCATGACCACCCAATAGCCCAGTAGAAATGGTGGGAGCAACTCTTCATTTCCTGAGTCTAAATTCTGTGCTTCAGTCACTGCGTCGCACAGAGTCTTCTGAAGGCTTTTTCCAGATTGCAAAGATCTATCTCCCACAGTACCACTGCTATTCATGCTTGCAATGCCTTGCCTTACTGATTTATGTTAAAAAGGACTCAGTGCGCTGCAGCAATATTGGATAAATTCTTCAGTACACATTTTTGTCTGGCATTTCTCGGAACACAGAATTGTTCCCAAAGTGCCTGGCTTCTGGAAGCTATTGGAAAACAACACGAATCCTTCAGTTTCTGAATAAAACTTTCCACCTGTCCTTATGGATGCTGGAAATTAAATAGTGCAATTTTGTCAATTACAATAGAAAATACCAGGCCCATTACTTGAGAGGGCCATGTATTAAATACAGACCACCCCAGAATGCCTTTAAACACGAGTAGGAAAGAGATTACTATTCATAGGGCTAGGACCTGCCAATCAGAGCAGGACTGAATGCCTGTCACTCTCCTTCATATTTGACTTGGAAGCAGCTCATATCAATATGTAGTCAGGAAATGGCTCCTTAATCACTGCAAAGTCTCTCCTGATTTTAAAGATTAAAACAACCACAGGCTGCTTAGGTCTTTATTTATTTTATTTTTTTTAGCTCCTCCAGATAACTGATGATAGCATTTGAGAATGATTAGCCATGCTGCATGGCCTAAGCATACAGCTTGCTCTGATTTCATGCATTACAGGCCACGCAGCACAACACTGATCTCAGATAACAGCACATCCAAAGAGATCTGACAGACCTGTCTATGAATGATATATGGGGGGGGGAGACAACTTGAAATGTGGAAGGAAAACAAATTACCCAATATATTAACAATGATCCTGTTTTAGAAATTCCATAGGAAGGTGGGCTAGGAAAAGAGAAGAGTCTCCACAGAAATCCCAGTGAGCTGGGATTCAGAAGGCACCTCCTTGCATGGCTAAGTAGCAGCTGCACAAAGTGCTATTGCTCTAGAAGAAATATCAAGCAGAATAGATACATGATCACAAATATATATTTAAAGTTATGGAAAACTTACTAGAAAATGGTAATGGGACTATTTGATGGTGTCAGCAGATCTAGACGAGCAGGCAACAGCCAGAGCAATCACTGTTTCAGGAAAGCAGAGGAGACAAGAGAGAAAGAGGAGCAGAAGGAGTCACCAGCTGGAGAGGGCCAAAAACGAGACCTTCAGGTAGGGGAAGAGCAGGCAAGGAGGGAGCTTGTCCCATGGGACTGTGACAAGAAGCTGGAGTTTGAGACGGGAGGACAGCAAGATTGGCCACTCATAATGATGTGTGTCCCAAAGAAGGGAGATAGGAGATGTATGGGAAGGCACATCATGCACAGACATGCTTCATATGAGAGCCTACCTTATAGCGGAAATCCAGGTAATTGCAGGGCAAAGGAGGGGAAAGTACAGCCTAAAACTTTTAAGTGACCTGAATCACTGAATTCACACAGAGAAGACTTAAAATCACTGAATTCACACAGAGAAGACTTAAATTCTCACACAAAGAAGGATCAAATCTATCCTGCAAGCTAATGCTTGCATTACGGGTTGGAAAGGGACATGAGGACTGACAGCTCTGGCTATGCTGTCACCTGGTGCTTGGTCACAAGGACTATTTATCAACCCTGTTTTTCTGCTTCTGGAGTGAGCAGCGATTTGGCTCAGTTCTGAGCAGAGAAATACTCCCCAGTCTGACATACAACCAAATAAATCTTTCTGAAAATTACTCTTCTCAGATTCTGCATTGCTCTAATAACATGTGCCATGTTTCACCCATCCTCCTGCACACTTTTTTTATCCTATATTAGATTTACAGTGGAAACAAGGTATTGCGGTGGAAGTCCCTCAGCCCACTCCTCCCACTAAACTTTTATTCTTTCCATAGCATTTAAATGATAAAAAATGAATTGCCAGATAAAATGTAATAGTAAAAATCTTTCCTTTTGCTTTAAGGGCTTTTTGTTTCACATATAGAACATCTATTTTAAAAGCTGCTGATATTTTAACACACATTAAAACATGGTCAACCACTTCATCTAAAATAAGAAAACACACGGCCAAATGGGCCATTCAAGTTCCAGTCCAAATGAAATGGAGAAAAGGCAGAAAGCATTTGGTTCCTCAAACCTTCTCGAAAAGCCACTGAAATCGGCAGCATGACTCCCTCTTAACATGTGTGGAGTGAGTCAGTCTGTACAATTTCAGCTAGAAATACCAGCGGGACCACGTAAGGGTGGGAGTGGTATGCACAGAAAAGCTGGAACTGCACATTTATGGCCATTTTAGAAACATGGATTCAAAATACTTAGAAACCCTGAAGTCTTTGACATATACCAAGAAAAAAAGTACTCCAACTCTGATGTTTGCCCACTGCGAGTGTCTCTAAGTGCAATTTGCTCTTGGAAATTAATTCTTCATTTGAAACCTCACAGTGGATGTACTTTCAGATTCCTCTCACAGACTTTTGCCTTTTTGCTTTAGAAATTGAAAAACTTGAGCTTTTTCTAAAAAAAATACCTCCAGTATGACGAGATCATGGTCTCACTTGGCATTCCCAAGCCACTCATTGTGACAGAGAGGTAAAATTTCATCTTGACATATCAGTATCATGTCAGTAAAACAGACTCTAAAGATAAATTTCCAAACAGTCTTGCAGTAAATTAATGTGTACAGTAGGCTGCAGTTATTCCCATTTTCAAGATAACCACTGTGATTTCAGATTTCTCAGTTAATTCACCTCGCTGACACCTCCTGCTTCGCTCCAAGTCTTTTCATTTAAAACAAGGGAAAAGAATATATTGACTCATCAACTCCTGAAAATCAGTTCTTCATGATTACTTATGTTAATCATTTGAATAGCTGACAATACACTCTGGATAAGTAATTTTTTCCATTAAATACCTCCAGCTGTGATATTGCCTCATGCCAGATTGGACTAGCAAACACATGCCAGCCAATCTCCACAGCTGATGATGAACTGAAAAGATTTGATATGGGGAATTAAAAGATAAGGATGAATGAACAATCAATAACATACAGGAATGAATAGTCTATTGAACTTAATTTGTTTCTATATGTGTACACGTGGTTCTGTTTATGAATTGCTATTTTTATTTTTTTTAATTCTTTTATGACTAATTTGTATGATTATTATCATTATAGGCTAGGTTGTTTGCTGTGAGCATTCATGAAACTTTTCTCTTAAATAAATACAAGGCTTTCAATTAACATTATAAATAGTTCACTTCAATATAGCAGATAGTCATGAGATTTATTTTTTTAATAACTTGGTCTCAAGAAAGCAGGTGTCTACTGGAGATTCCAGAAGTGGAAGGCTCATAACAGAACAAAAGTACCAGCAATAACTCATAAATACGCGTATACATATAGAAACTACCTTACTTAGATGTCAGTATAGATTGGATAAAATGTTTGGAATTTTGGCTTTAAATCCCCTTAACCATGCATTTTTCTCATTTCATCCTGCTAAGTTTTGTGTTTGATTGGATGTGACAATTGCTGCTAAAAATACTGGAGTACAACTGACAGTACAACTCTAGTCTGCACAAGAGGGCCAGATTCAACTCTACTCAGAAGATATAAATCCTGAAATACTCTGACTAGAGTCAGGACAGCAAGTGCAGATTTGCACCCTGTGAGAACAAAAACTGGCTCATGAAGCTGAGGAGTGCAATTCAGCTGGCAGTCCCGTATCATTTTTTTCACTTGGGCTGTGTTCCTGCCAGTATGTTTTGCAATTTTGCTTCTTTTCTGGTATTGACAAGATCTGCATGTTATGGGAAGAGGAATGTTTTTGCCATTTCACCCATATTCAGTTCCGCTGGTCCTTCCATTTGGGAGAAGTGGCTGGACAGGAGATTGACAAGGCTGGCGTGTGCTGGACATTCAGTGCTCGGCAGCTGTGCCAGCTAAGCTTCATGATGCAGACAGACAAACAGCCCCATAATCTGCAAACACAACAGAACAGCTTCTTGTTGTTAAACTGCATCAGTGCAAATCACCATTTCCAGTTACTTGGTGAGGCTGCTCCCGGGCTTTGTACTGACATTAAGATGAGGCTTGTTTCTAGAAGTACTTTTCCTTCTTCCTTCTTCCCCTCATTGCTGTCTCCCTGACACAAAGGGCTACAAGGAACCATCTTTCCAATGTCCCAATCCCTGTTCTTTAGGAGGAAAAGCCTCTCTTGGAGCGAGACACACAGGGCACATCTCTGCCACTCTCACATGCAGCCGTCTATCAGCTGCAATTCAACCCCCTTCCCTTGGCTCTCACAGGTAATAAGAACTTTCCTTCAGGTAATCAAGAGCCCCAGCTTCCTCCCTCACTCCTAGTGGTAGCTCAATCTGAAAGAAGGCTTTTGGAGTTGTTCTGACAGCAAAGTAGCAGCTCTTGATGTCTGGAAGAGATTCAGATGTCCCATCAGGATAATGCCATACTTTCCTTAGTAAAGCATCCAACAGTAGAAACAGAATTCAGAGGGTTTTATCTTTCCCTGTATAATGGACCACAGCTTCGCTTTTGCATTAGTTACCAAAGGCAAGTGTAAATTCTCTGCCACTGCTGTAGTGGTACATATATAAGCGGAATCATTATATGTTACCTTCCTTTCAAATATATTAATGCTCTCCACAGAAGCTTAAGCAAGGCCTCTCAGGACTTGTCAAAAGCAAGGGAAGGAATAAACAGAAGCTTTGAGCTTCTGAATACTTAGGAATTTCATACAATACAAAATGCCTAGCTTTCATAATGGTTTCACAAGCCTCCAGAAGTTCAAAGTGATAAATATAAGTAGCCAGACTATTCCACAGTTGTCAGCACAATATGGTATCAAAGTCCTATATTAAAATGAACAGCCATCAAAATAAAGGAATGAATTTTCAGTTGTAGCCCACAGGAATTTCTGCATCCAGATCCCATTAATCATCAGAGGTCTGCATGAAGTTCCCTTTAACATTAAGCTTAGTATGGTAAGTTATGACAAGCACGGGACCAGGGCCAAATTCTGCCCTCCTTTACATCTCAGCAATACCATTAACTCTGTCAAGGAACCCAGCTGCAGTCAAAGTCGGGTCTGGTCATTTATCTAGTGAGTAACTACCACTGCACATTAGTTCCAATGGTCCATTTATTTGTTGTGAGAAGAAGCACGTAACTAGTGATCAGATAAACTGGGAACTCAAATGTGTCTTTCAGATGTATTTTCTTACACCAGGAGGGGTTCAGCATTTAGATTTCTGCCAGAATACACAAGTCCACTACTATTAAATGAAGAACAGCATGGGATATTTAATTACCAAAAATAGCCAGAGGGATTCAGGTTTTGGATCTTGACAGAAAAAAAAAAACCACATGAAATGTATACTGCATGTTTATATTTTCTGAACAGCTTCTCTTTATTTTATCAGAACTATTGATTTTTTAGTGCTTACATACAAATACAGATACATACAAAACATTTGATCTTAAAAACATTCACAACTTTATTTTTCTTGGCTTCTTTTCACTGGCAGGCAAAAGGGTCAGTTTAGATATAAAGTATAGATTTTACAGTACACATTTACCATACATGGACAATAGTGGGGACACACCTCTTCAAAGTGCAATCAAGACTTGAAAGCTACAATATAAAATAAATAACTGCACACAAAAGGAAAATACTGCATCTGCAGCCCTTACCACAAAGCTCTGTGCATTCTTGCTGAGTACTCAAGCTAAAGCTCAACCAATGAATCATCTAATGTTTCTTCTGCAACTTGTGCAGCTTGAAATGTGCTACTTTTTGGCAGTAAATTTCTGATGGTCCAAAAAAGAATGTAAACCAGACACTGTACAGCCAGATCAGTGAACTTAATGAAAGGTAAAAGAGCTAGTGCTTCTGGGAGGCACGGAATTTGTGAATTGTGTAAAATGGAAATCAGAAATGAAAAACCATTATGAACTGGCAAAATTGTCTATGAATTTGTGATATTTAAAAGTAAAAAGATCTCAACTTGGAACATTTCAACATGGAGATAAATGCATACATAATCATACACACACACGTATCTATGTGCATTCGCTCAGTATTAGATTCCATAAATCTAAACCTAAATTGTATCGGCATAGTTCAAGCACTCACTCAGCACCTACATTTAAGTTAACTAGTGACACTGAATTCAGTGCTCAAATTCCCTTTACATTCAGGAGAAACACAGGTTTCTCTGAAGGGCTGAAGAAGGAAGGGATCTGTCCACTTAGACACATTCTCTCTGGAAAGCCTCAAAGTCACCTATCCTTTTCTGTTGACTACAACAGCAGCTTGCATAGTGCATAGTTACTTTAGAAGAGCTACTGCACTGGATTCACAAAGTATTAAAACAAGCTAGATGCTTAAGCTCATTATGGAGCTCATGTTGATTTCTGATAAGGAGATAAGGAGATAAGGAAACTAATTAAGCTGCAAAGCCCCACTGTGCAGTACAAGAAAAGGAAAGCAATCCGTGAAATCAAGGTCCAACAAAAATACCACTAATCAGAGGACTATTTTACCAAGACTATCACAAGATATAACAGATGTCAAAAATTCAAGGATTCCAGAAGGATTAGAACTGTGTCTGCACAATAAGAATATCCACAATCCCTGGGAATCACTTCTATGCAGCTACAAGGATTTGTATTATTAATTATCAATAGTACTATCTATCATTAAGCTTGTCCAGCATTTTCCCACCATAAAAGAGTTTCCAGTGTCCTATAACACTGCTAAACTTTAACTACTCAAGCTGTCTAAGACTGAATTTTAGCTGCCTTCGACTGACTGATCTTTGAGAACTTCTTAGCCAAAAGACATCAAGGATTTCCAAGAGTTCAGCCAGAAGAAAATAAGTGTTTTTGTCCATATTAAAAAAAAAATCTGGCAGATATTTTTCTTTGAGCAATTTTACCCCCCTTGTGAAAAGACATAACTTTGGACAGGGAAAGTCCTTTGTGTAAGGAATGCACTTTCAACTCTCCCTAAAAAACATCTACCTTCACGATGGAACTGATTATCCTCTGGGATGCTGTTCTCTCTCAGTGACTGAAAAGAGCTGCCACAACCAGCTAAGACTAAGCTGATACTAATTTTTAACAAGTCAGGTTAGGTAAGATTGACTACCTATTCAATACACCGCATATTGACAGTTTAGATAGGCATTATACACTAGCTGCATTGTTAATGGCAAAAGGTATTCAATAGATAAGTAGTGCATACCAGGCAATATCAGGCTCATAATTTCAAAATCCCCAGTCACATTCTGGAAGGACCCACCTCTTCCCAAAGACCCTATAGGGCATCTGGGCTCCTCATCCTACCAACACGGTAAAGCCCAGAGTATGAACACCCATTTAATACAGTATCAATGTGAATTTTCTGATCTAGCTTGAGGAAAGGCATAATCTAAACTGAAAAAAAAAGGGTTTTTTACACCAAAAGGAGTCTCCACACACTCGAGGTGTGGTTGCACCAGCTTAACTTTGTCTATGTAACTGGTAAAACTTTCCCATGTCAACAGGGCTTTATCTTCAGGAAATCTAACTGTACAAGGGAATGTGAGTTCAAGGAGGCCTAAATTACTGTATGACCATCTTAAATTACAACTAAACATGAATTTGGCTGAAGTGCTTTTAGTACAGGAAGCATTATAGCCCTGCTTTGCTATGGTTCTGTTTTTGTCAGTGCTCAAGCCTAGCCTACTGAGGGATAGAGCAGAAAGCAAAAATATGCAGCAGTTTGGCCGAAGGAAGACAGACAAACATTGCCTTTAGTGGCGAATGATAACAGGGCTCCAGCAATACCTCCCTGGAGTGCCACAAAGTGAATCACCAACTTGGCTCTCAGTTCATTAGCTTGTACTGCTGTGGCTTCACTCTTCCCTCATCGGAGCAGGACAGGCAGGTGTCTCACTTGTGTGTAGCTGAGACTCTGCCCTCACAACTTGATTTCCTCTTCTGCACAGTCTCTGCCTGAATGTCTAATCCTGTGTTTAGGACACCGTGCTCTGTTGCTATGGAAGTTATTGGGATGTTAGAGATTTAATATAATGACTTCACTGTAGGGCTAGATGTGGGGGTAAGGGAAAAGCTTAACTGTGAAAGAAGCCAGCATTGTAAATGTGATTGCTAGAATGGATGGAAATATTCTCTGAGACCAAAATACACCCCTAAGAAAAAAAAAAGTATTCTGAAGTGTGTTTTATGCTTCAACTTCTGTTTGTATTAGTTTCTCTGAGAGACAGAGCTTGTGCTCCTTCAGGTTTCCCAAAGCAGTACCGTTGCTTACTTCCTCCCATACAGCCCCTCACACACTTTCCAAACCTACTACTTCTGTACGTGTGGTAAAGCAAGTTAAGTTCCAGAAGACTTTTCTATAGCCAAGACATCAGTTTCCCTTTCCCGTTGCTGGAACCCAGTGTTTAAGTCCTTATTGATTGTCTCGGTTTGTATAAGTGACATCTCTAAGTCCCTATCTTGTTTGGTAATTTTCACTCTAAATCTCAGCTCAAATCACCTTGTGATAAATCCCTTTCCCTCATCATTCTCACCCCATCTGCTCTCCCTGAGGAGACCTTTATTTTCCATCTTCCAAGCTCATCTCTTCGAACAGTAAGGAAGCTGTCAGCTGCTGTGAAGATTTGTAAGGCACTAAATCTCATACTTTAAACCTTTAAATACATTTATCCAGGTAAAACATTTTGAAGCAAGAAAACAAACTTTGAAGGTTCACTAGCATATGGCATAATGATTAAGCAGTCAGATATCAATGATTTGCATTCTCCTTATTATCATTGTTTTAACAGGATGAAATCTACTTTCCAGGTATTGATTTATTTGAAAAATATTTTACTCAGTTTATCCTTCATTAGTTTGATCATTCTTGTTACTGAAGTAATGGCTAAACCCCAAAGTCACAAATTTTTTTAGGTTAAGTACCCTGCAGCATAGATTCTGACCCTAGTTTGTCCACGCCAATTTTTCTGATTAAGCTTTCTTTCAGAGTAAATAGAGCATTAGAATTATCAATGTTGTTCTTTTGGCATTTCAGGCCTCATTAGTCACCAAAGAAGTACAGAGTACAAAAAATAGCTAAGGATTTGTTCTAGATTGCATTTTCCTGAGTCTCCTGAGTTTCATTTCAAGGGATGAATCACAGCATTGTCTGATTCTTCACTCGTCCAACTTCATTTGTCCATTGTCTGTGTACAATATGAATCATTCACAGAATTTGTGCACCAGGATTCCTGCCTACTGTAAGCTTTTAATATCTGCCACTATACCAAAATACAACTGATTTTTTTTTTTTCCTAAACAGATTACTCTTTTAGTTCATTTTTATTTAGTTAGGAACAAAAGGGTTCTGAGATCTTCTGGAAAACATGATAGAAGAGTCAAACTTTTATATCTATTCCTCTACCACAGAGTTGGGCACCGTCAGGGTTAACACACCGTCAGGGTTAACAGTGAGGAAAAAATAGAGAAGAATCACAGATTTTGAGATAGAAAGTGACTATGAAGTCATCCAGTCCATCTTTTGCCAATTTGGGCCTGTTCCCTACAGTATATCAATGAACAATGTGCTTTAAACAATCTTTTTGTAAATGATGAGGAAGCATCTTAAGTTAGCAGCAGGTATGACCCCAGAAGGAGGAATGGGTGGTTTAAGGTGATGCAAGGGTAGGCTGTGCAACAGCCTTGCTGAAGAATGACCAGAATACTTCACTGAGACTACCTAATTACAAGTGGATTACTGTATCCTGAGAAGTACAGACTTTCTCAGTGTATATGTTCTCAATCTTCTCTCCCTTTGGGAGGAGCACTGAGATGTTACCTTATTCCAGTTTCTGAAATATACTCTTATTTCCAGCTTGGACTTTTCTTGAAACTGTCAGATTGCGCTGTTAATTGCAAGTTTTTCTTACTGAAGGGACAAATTCGGCAGCCCAGTTCCACCGTACAAGAATGAACCCACTGATTTTGGCTCCGTTAGTGCTTCAGTCAGACTTCTCCTTTATAGATGTCTTCTCTACTGCAGAACTGAGGTAATAGGAACTACCAAATTTAACTGCACAACACAGCTCATGTGCAGTGAAATAAATGTGGTAAACCACCCATGATTCACCAATTACTTATTGCAGAAAACAAACACATTTTCTTATGAGTCACATTCATGCTGAGATTTTTTTCCCTTCTCAAGCAAAACAGAAAACATTGTTATTTCAAGGCTGGGTGAAAAAAGTTCAGATAAAATAAGAACTTCTTGGACCTTTGTTCAAATCTGGAACCTGGACATAAACTTATTTGATATTCTGAGAGATTTAGGAATTTCATTTTCCACCCTGTGTTGCTGCAGGGCAATTGCATATTGTGCAACTGAAGGCCACAGAGGTTGGTTGAACATGAATATGCTGGGATCCCTCTCAAGGTCATGGGAAGCCTTTTTCTCCTTCCATTCCTATTTTTAAAAAATCAGAGTATGTTTTTAATAACAATGACAATATATTACATTAAAAACTGACCTGAGATCTGAGTCCTTGTGAAATCTGCCCCATTGGTCATTAAATGCCAGTAAAGAAGGTAGTTCATCCTTTTTTTTTTTTTTTTTTTAAGCAAAGAAACATTGAGCTTGGTTCTGATGGTCAAGTTATTCTGTAAAGTTATTTAATCCTTTTTTGGATCACACTTTTTACTTTTATGCAGACTACGAGAAAATTAGGACTATAAACTGTGTTGCTTTCTTGCAGTAGAAAAGTATTTCTACATTTTAGACCTATGTGCTGTGGGCTTCAGACTACGAGTTGTATATGATTTTTTTCCCTCTTGCTTACTTAAGAAACTTACATTACTATTGTTTGCTACAAATTTCAGTATTAATCAGAGATAACTGTGTTGTATTAAAGAGGTGCATATCACCCCCGGAAATCTGATGTACGCTTTTCAGAGTAAGGAAAGCAACTAATTTTTTCAACAAGTTCATATAAGAAATTCTTGAAAAGTGATAGACTTCCAAACCCCATATGAAATTCAGGAGTTGTTTCAGCGTCACCTTCAGTGTCATCTTCAGTATAAATACTGCTGTCAATAGCCAAGTCTGCAAAAGAAGTCGCATAGTCTAAGCTTAACTCTCTGCTCAGAAACCTATGAAATGAAGGGCACTAGGACTTGTAGGCAGACCTGACTTGTTCTGCTCATGCTGATTCCAGAAGCATAAGTGGGGAGGTGGGTCATGAAGAGATATGCATCCTGAGTAAACATAAACTATTATTACTCCAGGTGCACCATATTACCACTTTCATAGTACTGTACCCAAGCAATACAGGTCTAGCAGAGAAAATGCATAGGTCAAAGGTAGCCCAAAGCGAATGTATTTACACTACTTCCAGAGTCAAACTTACAAATCCCCATTCAGGTTATGGCCTGGAATATGCAGATGCACTACTCAGGTCTTTACTAGTCCTGGACTCTCTGCATCTGGTCAACGTGACCTAAACTGCACCATCTGGATACTTGAGAATGAGCAATGCTGCTCCACTCATAAACAATAGTTTTAAACAAATAGAACTTTCATGGGGGAACAGGCCAAAGAAGAGAAACATAATACTAAATTGGAAAAGCTGAATAATTACCAGTTGAAAAGGCTGTCCTCTTCCAGGATGCTCTGGCAGCAGTTCCCAGCCTTTTTGTTGTCCGGAGCTAGGGCTGTCGGCTAAGTCATTATTATACCTTCTTTGTTGTACCAACACCAGAATTTACAGGAATTTTCCCATTGAACCTAGTCGAAATTATCATTAGGGAGACACAGAACAGGATCAAGAAAGCAGAACAGCTACTGTTTCTGCTGTCCTTGAGCTGCTGAGGGTTTTGGAGTCCTCCAGAGCAGAGCTCAACAGGGCTAGTCAGGAATAAGAAGAGATAGCAATGGGTTTTTCCAAGGAGTAAGTCTCCCTTGTGCTGACTGTATAGAGAGGTCCATGTCTGAGCTTCTGAACCAGTCCCTCTGGGCTAAGTCTCATGCCAGCTCCTCTGACAATTCTGCAGCACCTTGGCAGCATGAATAAGAATCTGTAGCCCAAGATGACACCTCCACTGACTTCTATTCAATGCAGGTAACAGCCTGGAAATACTTTCTTCCTTCTCATCCTCCTTCTGCCCTGTGCCTGTGTTGAGTGGTGTCCCCCAGGGGTCAGTCCTCGGTCCAGTCCTGTTCAATTATTCATCAACGACCTGGATGAAGGCACAGAGTGCTCCCTCAGCAAGTTTGCAGATGATACAAAGCTGGGAGTTGTAGCTGACACCCCAGAAGGCTGCGCTGCCATCCAGAGGGACCTGGACAGACTGGACAAGTGGGCAGAGAGAAACCTCATGAAATTCAACAAGGTCAAGTGCACGGTCCTGCACCTGGGGAGAAATAACCCCAGACACCAGTACAGGCTGGGGACCGACCTGCAGCTCTGCGAAGAAGGACCTGGGCGTCATGGTGGACGACAAGTTGACCATGAAGCAGCAGTGTGCCCTCGTGGCCAAGAAGGCCAATGGCATCCTGGGGTGCATTAAGAGGAGGGTCTCCAGCAAGTCGAGGGAGGTGATCCTGCCCCTCTACTCAGCCCTGGTGAGGCCACATCTGGAGTACTGTGTCCA
>JAUBNY010001194.1:1301793-1329878 GCA_032275445.1 Crypturellus soui
TGGCCACTGACAGAACAAGAGGAAATGGCCACAAACTTAAGCACCAAAAGTTCCACAGGAACTTAAGGAAAAAATTTCTGACAGTGAGAGTGACAGTGACAGAGCACTGGAACAGGCTGCCCAGAGAGGTTGTGGAGTCTCCTTCTCTGGAGATCTTCAAGACCCGCTTTATGCAGTCCTGTGCCACGTGCTCTATGTGACCCTGCGTGTGCAGGACTAGATGACCTCTAGCAACTGTGCAGGACTAGATGACCTTCAGCAACTTCAGCAAATGGTGCAGACAGCATAAAAAGTAGATTTCCTTTCTTTGCTCTACCAGGTGCATCGCATGGGTGGCATGCAGAGTGGCCTGCCTTTGCTAGAGATCCAGCAAGTCCTATGATTACATGTGAATGCTGCAGGTGATAGACTGGATTCTAATGGGAGCTGCAAATAAATACATTTGCTGGACCCGTGGGCTCAAAGTTCAGCAGCTGTGATATAAAACAGTTTGCAACCATAAGCAAAGAGCACAAGCATTTAGGGAAGAGTCAGGTAGTTGGATGAAAAGGGCTCTTGCAAAGGTCTAGATGTGGCTGGAGCAGCTGGGATTGTGACGATGGAGGGCAGTAGGCCCTGTCCCTGAGTGCTGCATGCTGGGCTTGTGCTGACGTCAGTGGAAGTTCAAGGCACTTAACACCTCACGGGCCTGGGCCACAAGAACGACTTCCAGAAGGAAGCTATCTTGAAAACAGATCATGTGCTGCTAAATGTAGCATAGATGCAAAAGGACAGAGCAGTGCGTGTTGCAAACTGTATCTTCCTCAGTGCAGTATCCGCAAGCTGCGAGTTTATTCATTCTTGGCTCACTCTTCTCTCTGTCTTATCTGTTATGATGTTGGCACAGAGTTAAGTCCAGTGGGATTGTTGAGCTGGAACAAAACCGTAAATGTTCTCCAGGTTTTCTTTTCTTACAGAATTCCCTAACTCCCAAACTACTTAAGAGGGAGCCATGAGCTAAAGTAAAATTATAGTTTTGTCTTCTTCTCAAGCCAGATATCTCCGGAGGGAATACTGCTTGCATTGTACTTTTTCTCCAGAACTACTACCACTGCTATAGCACCTTGCATGGAAAACAGATTCTTTCTGCTCCCTGATGAAGGTTTCAATTAACAGAGGTAGATTAAATGAACAGCCTTTAGTCAATTCAATTTTGCTGTTCTTTACCAGTACTTCTTCGCACTGGAATTTCATAGTTAATCTTTTATAGGCAGTCTGAACATTTATATAATGTTATAAAGTCTGCAGCTGTTATATGTGATCTGGCAAAGAAAGGACAGCAGAGTGTGTTTAAAAAATAAAAATAAATTTAAAAACACTTCTAGGTCTACTTATATATTTTTAGAAATGCAAAGTTACAAGTTAAAATAAAGTTTAATCAAATAAAAAGTTTTGAATGAGATAGATAGCCTCAGTATCAGAGTTCTGCAGCTCCCTTTGAATTATCTCAAAGATGATTTGTAACACTGGTGGCAGAAAAATTATGAAACTGTTGTTTTCTGTACAAGACAATAAAAAGATTAAAGAATTCTATAGCTTTCAGTGGGTCTTCTCTTGCCTTCTTTATTGTGTTTGAATGCCTCATACACTTCCATTCTAGATGCCCAAAATAAAAACAATACCATCTTCTTAATTTAGGAAAGAGGATTTAAATATATACACATATATGCATGTATCTTTCCAATGGATATCGTGTGTTATTGCAGATGCCTGATGCCACATATCTATCTATATATATCTATATCAATATCAATAACTCAGATATAGATATATTGAAATGTTGATATATTGATATACTGATGAATAGCGAGATAAGGATGTAGAATACAGTATCCATTGGATAGATCCTCCCTTCCTCTTTAACTATAGGGATAATGGCCATAAAAAATACTAGTACTTTTCTTATTGCCAGTGTTATCTTACTTTGTTTTACTAGAGGTGAAATATATTCAATATGATAAGGAGTTTCTCCTCTATGGCATATATGTAAAAATCCCAGGACAAGATCTCTAGATCCAGCACAAAAACTGGGACAGGGGTATGTGAATTATGCTTACTCTGATCCTACAAAAAGTATTCCAATCATGCAAGAAATAAAACAGACTTAACATCAATTCTACATCGGCCAAACAGTTGACTGAGTGAAGGCTGACCCAACTTACCATTACAAAAGCACAGGACATCTTCAGATTTCTTCCCATTGGAAATACTCTGTCAAGACAAGAGAGTTAGGAAGCATGGGCCTCAATTGTGGCAGATGACACTGAGGAATGTACTACTTTGGGAAGCTCTCCAACCTCCATTCCCTTCATACTCCTGGAGAGAGGCACAAAGATAGAGCAAAGAATAGGACAAGAGAGTCATAAACAGTCTGGACAAAGTGTTTAGGATGGCAGAAAATAAAATCTGAGCTCTGATATCAGAAATACTCTCAAAGCTTCTCTGTGGATATTCATTTCTGCCTGGCCAATATTTACAGGAGTAGCCTAGAGGACAGAGAGAGTATTCGAGCAGAGGCAGTGGGGTATTTCATAATTCTTTATTAACTAGGGCATTTTAGCTTGAGTCTGATCTCATGGGAAACACAATGGAGGATTAAATGGCAGCAAAGATCACACTGCATCCCCTGTATATTAATTTCTTCCACATATGAGCTGTTTGCAACAGTGCTGAAATATTCAAAACAAAACAAAGCACAAAACAAAAAAGCAAACAAACAAAAAAAAGCAAAGAAAAAAAACAATGCTGAGCATGTGGGAGATCAGCATAAGAAGGACTGGACTCAACTTGACCTTTTTTTGCAATAAACTAACACTTGTGTGTTTGAGAACAATGAACTAAATATGGACTTCACTCAAACAAAGACAAATTCAGGGTTAAGGGGGAGCTTTTGGTGTATTATGCAATGTTCTGGGATAGACTGTTGTTGGTCCTTGCTGTGCAGATGTAGCCATGGCTGATTATCCCTACTCCCAAATCTCTTTACTCACCTGGACTATTTGGTTTCCAAGAGAATAATTCTCTAGTGACTGATTTATTTCTGCAGAAATGCTTATGTAAAACTAACTTATTTTACAACTGTTCTATATTCAGCATCACGCATCCTCTACCCTTAGCAACAAGCAAAAAGGAAAAAAAAGGGGTTACAGAGCATATACTATTCCACTGTAGGGTGTGTTTTTGTTTGATTGATTGATTTGGGTTTTTCTTTTGTCTTTTTAATACTGTGTATAAGGTGAAGCATTTATATCTTGTAATAATGATTCAGTGGACATGAGGATAGAATCCAGAATGAAAGCTATGGAAGGGAAATTAACAGTGGGACATCCCCTAATGTCACTGAAATGAAAACAGAAAAGTAAGTTTTATAATGAATTAGCTTTGAGTTTCTATAGTTCTTATAAAAGTCTATACAAAATTTTAAAAGAGTTATAGAGCCCCAAATCGTGCTATAAGCACCAAGCAATTTGCTCCAGAGTAATGTAAAAAACCCACTAGCACAGATTGCACGCTAGTGTACACGCTACTACATGTAAGGGGATACGTAGAAGAAGGGAAAGAAGTGGAACATGCAAAACTTAGATGAATAAAATCTTACTATATAAAAAAAGACAGCCCTGCATTGTTCCAATCTGGATAAAGTGGAAACTCTGTGTTTCATATACAGCGAATTGAGTAGATCCTAATGTAATTAAAGTGTTGTCTCAGAAGCATTCTGTGTTTTCAAAATATTACTTGAGAAGAAAACATTTAAAATAACTCCATGAAGATTTCTAACCTAAACTCACCTTAGAAAGGCATCAAAAGAAGCAATATGCTAAAATTCTTCTGAATTTGGATATTGCTAAAGAAGTTTGTTCAGGAAAGAGAAGAGTTTAAAAAGGGAGAAACTGTTCTAAGCACAAACAATATGCAGACATATTTGCTCTGAAATTCAAGAGAAGGCAAGAAGCAATGTATTTTTCTGTCATCTCCTGCATTTTCAGCAAAAAGAAGGCAGTGTACTATAAAATATCTAAAAAGAAATAAAAGGTGAACAAGACTTTCTAACCACAAACATCAGAAGCATCCAAAGAGCAATATCTTCTGGAAATTAGTGACTTTATTCAACTGGCTATCAGCTGGGATGGGACAGGCAGGATGCAGAGCATTTAGTAAAATCACAACATATGCTGGGGACAACTGGTTGCTTCAGGCAGTAGAAGATAAGGATAGATAAGGAGTGGTAAGAAAGAAGATCAGTCATGATCCGTGGAATTTCATTAAGCAACATTATAAAAATCATGGGATACAAAGAACTCAAAGCAGTGGAAGATCTTTTGAGGAAAATGAACTGAAAAACAAAGAAAAGAGAGCGAGAGCTTCACAAAATAATATGAAAGGCCCAACTCCATTAGGAACTCCTGAAGGATCTGAAAGTCAGAAACAGTTCCTACAAAAAATAAGATCCAAAAAAATAAGGATGGGAACAAAAAACAAATGGATAAAATTAGAAAGGCCATGGTAAGAAGATGACATACAGAAAACAAGATCAAAATTTAGCTATATACTAGAAAGCAGATGAAGACAAAAACCGGGAAGGAGAAGCACAGAGAATTCAGAATAAGTCTAAGCCTTATTTGCTTCACTATTCACAAGAATTTCTAATTATATCATAATTAGATACTTAGCATGAATATTTTTTAAAACACGGAGAAGTCAGAAAAGTAAAAGAATGTGTTTAAAAAATAAAATAAGTCATGTGGCATCGAGTTATCAAGTTCCTGGTTTAGAAATGAACTAAAACAACCTCTGCACCAGTGGTGATTATTTTTGAAAACTTGGGTAACTGTATGACTCTCAAAAAAGTCAATTCCCCCTCTTATAAAAGCAGGAGTTAAAAGACCAATAAGTCTAACTCTAATTCCCCAAATAATATAAATATATAGAAAAATAATAAAAGGAGAATTCAGTAGGAGTATCAAAATGATATCTTATCAAACCCATCAAATTTTCTCTTCTGTCAAAGCATCTTCCATGAGGCTATCAATCCTTCTATGATTGATAGCCTTATGGATATAGGGACTACAGAAATAGACTCTGAAAGTTATAAGATACAAGGTGAAAGGTACACACCACCTTATAAACAAAGTTGGGTAGTAGAATTTAGGTAAACAACCCGCAAAGATATTCTGTATCTACTTGAAAGCCCTACTTGGCAGAGCTGCCAATAAGGGAGACTAAAGAAAATTGCTTTAAAGAGGACCTTTACATAATACATGAATGTCACCAAGGTGAAAAGCTTTAGAAGTGCTCAGACAACAAGCTCGGAATGTGATTTTAAGGGAGTAAAGATTCATTGTAAAATCAACCCAAATAAATTCTTCAAAGACAAGTTGCAATAGTTTATGCAAAATTCAGGTGCCCTAAGGACCAGTGTCTCAGACACTTGGGTAAATTGGCCTCCAAATACATCTGTGTCAATGCTTTGCAAAGAGATGAATCCCAGAGAGCTATATAGACAAAATGCTTAGTTTTTGGGGGGCTGTTGTGAGGTGAGATAGCCTCCAACTGAGAAGAGATGAAATGCGTAGAGACAAAATGGAGAATATTTGTGGCTGGGCAACAGTTCAGCAGAAAAGATCTCAGAATTACTGTAGATCACAAACACATGATGAGTCAAATGTGGTGTTTTGCAGAAAAAACATTTCTCATTCTGGGCTATACTAAGAGGGGTGTCCTAGAAGAGACACGCATTACTTATTCAGTCCTTGTTAGAATTAACAAAATGTCATCTTAAATAGTGTGCCCAGTTTTGAAGCGATAGTAGAAAGAATCCAGAAGGGAGAACTTGAAAAATATCACGTGTTGATATTTCCTTCAACCTTATGGCTGTATACTACTTTAGCAGAAAAACCTTCTGTCAGCTGCAAGATTCACTTAATAAAATATCCTTGGACATTAAAGTGTTCTAGTAAAATAATTTATGTAGCAGAGAAAACTATTGTTTGAACTGTGGAAACCAGTTGCAAAGAGACAACTTTGGCTTTCCTACACAAGAAAATTTTCTCCAAAGGCTATATTTACCCTACTTGAAAACTGTCTGGCTCCAGCTCTGATTTCTCCAGCTCAGGGAGAAGTCTCTGCATGCAGATGTTGTAGATGTATCAGATTCTTGGTTTGTACCCTCATGAAGCAGGACAAGGCTCACAGGCTGCTGGCATATCTCCAGATTTGCCAGTCTGGCACCTTTTTGTGATCATTACATTTGCATTAAAATTACCATCAGAATTTTTTTAAGCAGCATATAAATATAAACAGAATATAAAACAGAACTCCAAGGATGCTCAAAACATGCTCATGGCAATAAAGGAGTATCTTATAGCTGATGTCTTAGTGGGGTCAGCCTAGGGCCAGGGATATGCTCTGCCCAAAATTATCTGTACATCCTGCTAGGAAAGATGGAACAAAGCACTTAAACAAGGTAACATTTTTACTATTCCAGAGAGAGTTCAGCACATGGACTATTGCCTGCCCTGGAAAAGTCTGAGAGAAAAGCAGTAACTGAGATGAGTTAGAAGCCTGATGCTGATGATACTACATATGTCATCTTGAAGAGTAGAGAAAGGAATATTAATTGCCTTGACCCATAAAAATGTTGAAAAGGTTCAGATCTGAAATATTGGAATCAGGTGGGAATATGACCAGAAGTTTTGTGTTTGGGGTTGTTTGGAATTTTCCAGGAAGCATTTCAGAAATCTACAAAGTGAAGAGACTTAGAATCCTCCCTCTCAACACAGTGAAGGCAGCCATTCCTTCTACGAAGTACAACCAGCTTAATTCAAAATTACTGTGCTATGCACTGTGCTATGAAGCTGGTTGTGCTTTTTTTTTAATTTTTTCATTTTATCATAAAAGCTGCAAATAATATACATTATACCAGCTCATTAGCTGGTATAAATTTATATAAATCCAGTCTCTCCCTCATGAAGTCCACTAAATGCATTAAAAGTTATTTAACTGACATTTTTTCGGTCCAGATTTGTTTATTTTATAGAGCCAAATACAGGCTAAATGAAACATTTACACTGTAGGCAAAGCCAGAGAAGAAGTGTGATTTTTGGGAGGCACAGTGGACAGGGGAGGTCAAGTCTCCCATTTAGTTCCCCTCTTTCTTAGCAGTGCTCAGCACTTCATGATAATGATGGGAATGGTATCACGGGGCTAATCATGTGTCCCTGGCAAAAGATGCTTTGGATTCCTGGCTTCTCACCTCCTCTTGGCTATCCCAGGCAGGAGCAGTGCTTTATCTTTCAGATGAGCTCCTTATATTTCAAAGCACAAGTTTTCAAAGTATACTTTTCCCCTGTTAAAAAAGGAAAAAAAAAATGCGTATTCACAAATATTTTGATGCATCATTTTTTTTTTCTGAAAATCCTGTTAGTTGAATATTGCTTCACAATTCAAGCATAATAAACTAAAAGACATATAAAGAAGACAAAATAACTAAGCTCTCATTCACCAAGGCATTCAGTCACATGCTAGTTTTATAATGCATAAAATGACTGTACTTTTTAAATTTTCAAATATAAATTCGTGCATTTGAAACATATTTAACATAAAACTTGTAAGAAAAAGTTGCAAGGGCAGTATTTGTAGTTTGTTAGATAAAAAACAGTTTAATCTTCATGTAAAAACTGAAAAAGTTCTCCCTGCTTAATCTGAATTACTCTCATTTTACACTATGATTCATTAATTTCTTGCAGTTGTTATGTAAAATTAGCAGCCCTTTAGCTGATGCAAATTAGTTTCCCAAACATCAGTTTCTCTCTCATGAATTTTGTTCAGCTGGCCTAGATTTTCTACCAGAAGATAAGCTGTTATACACTTGAATATATTCATATTGCAGACTTTTCTATAAACATTTTCAATGTAATACTTAGCAAAGACAAAAGAATGTAAGTTAAATATTTTGTAAGAAAGACAGCTGTATTTTAATGCTGGGCTTCAGACACTTTAGACGTTTAAGAAGAACATCCAATCACTGGTCAAAGGAAAGAAAATATAGCTAATGTTTACTTTTGATTGCCACAAATTTGTACAGCATACATTTTCAGTCTTAGGGGGTGATTTTTCAGCCTTTTTTTAACTTATGGCTAATAGCAATGATTTTTGAAGAGATCTCAAAAAAAATGTGTTCTAGCCTGTGAATAGATACATTAAATAGCAAGAAAAGAATTAAGGAAAATGGATATATGCATGGAAAATATAAAGTTTGACAAGTTTGTTTCTTTTCTGTGGTGGTTTCTAGGCTTTTTCTCTTTGGGATGTAGAAGTTGCAGTTGTAACACACATTTTTTGTGTAAATTAACCTGCAATTAACATAAATATTCAACCATAATTTTGGAACACTGACATATGCACAAGAGGGCATATAACCAGATATTGCCTGTCTGGAAAAGGCAAGAGGGGTCCAGGGTGGAAACTGAGCCTTGATTGTTAACAGAAGGGAAGCTTGACCCTGTTAAGCGATCAGTACCATGCAGACAAAAATCTTCAGTAAACCACCCCATTTAATCTGCGATGAGCTTCTTGTTTGCTTTTTCTCATTTAGAGTATCAACCTGAAGTCAAATATCAAATTGGGTATATCCAAATTAGGACAAATTAGTAAATAATAAGCTGAAAAGAAATTGGTTACACTTGCTTCAATATCAAGTCCTAGAAAATGATTATAGATTCATAGATACACAGTTCATTCATACAGAGGCTGATGGATTTGCACTACTCTTTCTTCAAGCCATATTTTCCATAAATGCATTGTTAATTATAACATAAGGAGAACCAAAGTATCCATCTTTGTCCTTGGTCTCTGGCATTTATATATGTATGTATCCATGCTCACTAAGGACTGAGGTCAAAGGAGCTGAAATGATTCAACCTTTTCAGAGTCCAGTCCCTCCTTCTCTCTCTGTTGGAGGTTTTGTTCATCTTTTATTGATGTTTGACTTTACACAAGTAATTATGTTGAAATAACAGAGCTCACCCTTTCAGTCTATGCTCTGCCACACATTGCATGAACTACACAGGAGCAAATAAGCTCTATACTGAGAATCATAACCTTAATAACTGAAATCAGTAAAGTGACTATGCGAAGGAAAATAAAGTTCAAGAGCCTTAGAGACACTGGTAAATATTTCCCCACCCACCTCATCTTGCTCACTGCTGAAAATCCATGAGAACTGTCTAACTGGAATGCTTTGGTTTGAAGCCTGATTGAATCTTGGACAAGATGCTGCACAAAAAGCATTTTCTTCCAGCAACTACCAATCATACTAACAGCTGTTGATTTCAGATTTATCACTCCTTTTAAGAAGTGAAAATCTCTATCCTTACTGCTTCCAAGACTAGGAAAATCTGCCAGAGGTAAGAGACATAGTGAAGATAATTAAGATTGAAAGAATATGATTTTATTTTTAATGAATGTTGATTATGCATATTTATTCTTATTTCCCTTTATTTCTTCAAATTTTACTGATGTAAATCTTTCCACCAGCAGTAAATGACCTGTATTTTAATTGTTCTTTTTTCTTACTAGAGCAGCTATGCAGGTTACAATTCATAACAGATTCATAAATAAAATATGATTTTATAACATTAAGTTCTGATAACTTGCCAGATAAGACTTCAAGTAAAGATACCAGTTGTCCACAAATGCTACATTTCATATGTTTTCAACTATCCCTCTATAAAATTTCACATATTAACGATGGCATATTTAAATTGATTTTAGATGGAAAGAAAAAAGTCAATGATCATTTACAACTGCAGGTTCAAATATAATCTTTACAATCCTTTTAAAATTGAGAGACTAATAAAATTGATTATATCCTTGCTGATTCCTAAGTCGAAATTAGAGGAGTTTTGCTATAAAGTTAAAACACAGAATAAGATGATCAGATTTCATCAAGCATGGATTGGTACAACCCATTAAAATGCTAGACTGTAAAGTTTTCCCTTCGGCTTTAAAGAATCCTTCATTCCAGTTAAAGCTGGTGGAAATTCCTATTATGTTCTGTGTGTAGAGATGGGCAGTGCAGTTTCCAAGTATGATTTTGTTTCTTTACTAGAAAAATGCATGTCAGCTAGGCACTGAACTGAAACTCATTTTTTTATACATTATCAAAGTGCCATAAGATTTAACTTATTTTTGAGTGTGTTTCTTTTAAAAATAGTTGAAAGTGTCAGGGCAGTGTTTTCTAAAAGAGAATCTACAAATCAGACTCTGAAATCTAGCCCTAATTTTGTCACTCAAAGATGGGTCCTGCTTTTACAAAATGTTACGGGTTCTTCAGCTTTCTCTGATTTTCATAAATAACAACTGCTAATCTTTTTGTTAAATAAAATTCATAAACAGCCCACCTTCAAAAAGCACACAAACTAAAAAGCATAAAAGAAATCATCCCACTATTCTGATTCTCTCATGAAAATGCCTGTCATAAAAAAAAAAAAAAAAAAAAAAAGACAGAGAAGTGGTAGGGACTCTGTAAAACTTCGTTATTAGTATAACTTTACCTGAAAATCACTTAGATACTATAACGATGGTTACACCAAACTTAACTAAGACGTATCGTAGATCTTTGACTGACCTGGAATGACCAAATCCCAAGATAACAAATTCTCAGAGCTGCAGTTTGGATTATTTTACATTGTTTACAGATGGTAGCATTTCAGTAAGATTTTCCAAAGGGAAAGGAGCTATTTTAGCAAGCAAAGTGTTTTGGGCTAGGCTCATAATTACCTCATCCAACACAGATACAAAAGCAACTATGATGAGAAGTTTCTCAATGTTCCTTGCACAGAAACACTTCTCCTTTTAGCTGTCATAACCTGGATTTTTCTGAAGAAACCTATAGCCCAAGCCTTTCAGAGAATCCCCTTTTCTCTTCTGTAAACAGGTTAATTTTACTAGATTTTCACAGAGCATCAAGCTCTATTTTGTGCAATGTGCTCTGTTTTGTGCAAGCCCTGTAGATCTCTAGGGTCACTGCTTGGTTAATGGTGCACAACAGACCACCTCTTTAACACGTAAAAATCACTGCCTTCATGTTGGCTCTAAAAGGTACTCGAGTGAAAAAAAGGGAACAGGAGGATGTGAATATCGCCTGCAACCATGTGCTGTGCAAAGCAAAGTATTTCTAACTGCGTTACTACTTACATGCTGAAATACTGTGAGACACAGCTAAGCCCAGGAGAGGAATGAATTTCTCTCTCCAGCAAGTGGTAAAATCAGCCTGGGATTCACAGTATATAATGGAAGGAGATGGAGCCAATTCTAACCTTTGAGCACATATATGCAAGGGGCCCAACCAAGGTACTTCTCCTACCGGTATATGAATCAGTTTTGTTCCTACCTCATGCATCTCCTGTTTGCAGGATTGCCTGGGAGGAGGAAGCGCTCTTTTCCCCTTCTTCTTCCCTACAGTATCTAGAAATGGGCAATGATAATCAGACTTTACGCTTCTACAAGTAACTTACCTGACTGGTGGACCTTTTCTTACAGAAATGAGCTCTCTATGTAGAAGGAAAAAAGAAAATAACTCTCCCCGTAATGTTTTCTAATCACTTGCAGCAACTAAGAATTGAAGATCATTATAAACATCAGGCTTGGCAGCATACTAATATAGCTGATGCTGGAGGGCTGATCCATTGGCTTCTATTTTGGGAGGTGAAAGAAGGTAGTCACTGAAGCACTATTAAAAACAGAATTTCTTCAAGATATTTGCATCACTTAAGTAGGTCATAAACAAAGGCAGAAGCAGTAGGTACTGTGCTATTAAGGTAAACAAAAATAGCAACCCACAGGTAATTATGAAGCAGATTGGTTCTGGCAGGTGGGGTTCCAGCAATCTGGTTTTGATTTCCAAACAAGGGATTAGAGCCAAACTATAGACCTGCCTTAATAAATTAACTATATTCCTATACTTACGTGGCTTGTTTCTTTTCACTTCTACTTTCATTTTACATTAGCAGCGCTTGGTGCTCTGATTTAAAAGCAAGCCTTCTCATTTCTTTGTCATCTGAGCCCAGAGTTTGGCTTTGAGCAGCGCTCTGGACACTGCACAGCAGCTGATACGAGGCCAGGCTGCTAGTCCATACCTATGGGCTCTGACCCCAGTACCTGGCACCTGCGCTCCATTCACCCAAAACTGAAAACAGAGAAGATACTCTTACACTTCTGAGAGGAAATGGCTTGTCAGGAAAATGACGAGTCTCAGGAGAAAAAGCTATATATTTTTTTTTTAATAATGAAAATAATACGATGAAGTACAAGCAGTGCCCCTCAAGTGAACTGCATGTGAGTCAAAGACGGAGGTCAGAGAAGGTTTGAAGGTTTGTAGGATACACAACGCTATGCAATGTGTTTGATTTTACTTTCTACTGCAATCTTGAACACAAACTGGCATGTCTCAGAGGGACATTTTCAGCAGTGGGGCAGACATTAAAGGATTCTGGCGTTATGCACCACCGAGTAGTGACTGCTGACCGCATACAAACCTGCGAAGCAGTTTGCACGAGGCAATGGTGCTGGCAGCTAAGGACCACTTACGGCACAGTTTGGTATTGGTTTATGCACTCTACTGACTGCCAGGACTTCATTCTGCTTGTGGGGCTTCTACCCTTGCTATCTCTGCCTGACTTCTTTGAATATTGTTAGGGCTGGTATAACTACTTGGGCTGGAGTGACAGCTCAGCTTGCATGGCCCTAAACTTCCAGGGGCCAGAGACATGTATGAAAATAGGACTTAAACACTCTGTGTACTGTTGCACCCATTTTACTCACTGGTGATGTTTGTTGTCCAGTAAGAAAGCTCTGAGCAAGTCTAACCCTGTGGCCCATGATGAAAATCAGCTATCTTGCACAAAACAGTAGCCCTGAGAACAATTGCAAACTATTCCAATATCAAGCATCCTATACCAAAAGAGGAGGAGAAAGGAAGAAGAGCAAGTAGAATTTACCTTCAAAACATACAACTGATGTTACAATCGCTTTGCCTGTTGTAACTTAGTGTACGTCTCTTTTAATTCCTTTTGCTTAGACCGAAATCCATTAGCAAGACCCCAGAGATTAAGAACTGAGAAATGACAAAGGTGAATTACTACTGCCAATTTTCAGTAGTAGAACAATAAAACATGCAGAGATGGTGATTTTTTTAATTTAGAGTTTACTGCAGTTTCAGATTTTAATGAATAAATTAAGGTTCTGTGAGACTTTGCCAAACATTTTGTTGTATTTCTGGTTTCAGCTCTGTTTTTTGGCTTGCAAGTATAAGAATTCAAAATTGCTTTTAAAAATACAATTGCATTTTTCATATAAACTTTGATTTGGCTCAACAACATGCAATGCTTCATCTGTGAACAAAGAATATTAGCTGAATTGCAAATTCAATGGCATAATAGAATTTTAAAAAATGTGTTTTGTTAGAGTCTTTAAAGAAAAGAAAAATATACAGTAGTATCTGAGTGATTTATATTTTTGTGAATGGAACAACAGCAGAGGACCCTGAGAGAACACAGAAAGAGACCATCTTCAAAGACCATCTTCTAGAAAAAGCCTCAGCCCCATAGAGACCTACATGGCTCTGCACAGGCTCTGCACAATGCTAAATTCTTAGCCTTTGGAAGGAGACAGAAACTGTAAAAAGAAAGCACCATACCTGTTTAACTTGTTAATCTGCAACAAGCATTAAATTATGCATCCCGTAGGACTCCTTTTAGTTACCCACCAGCATCAGTATGAAACACTTCTTACTCAAAAACCTTCCAATCCTTCCATATTCTCTCATGACTGCTGCATTGAAAAAGTTCCCAGACCACATTGGTAGACTAGAGAGGTGTGCCAGACTGCCCACCATGCTGGGCAATATTGTTTTGGCCTTCCACAAGCTCCCACATTTCTGTTTATATCTACTATTCCTTGTGCAATATCTAGACTACAAACTCTCTGAGACAGAGACCATTTCTACCACTGTGTGTTTCTACAGCATCCAGCACACTGGGTTGCCAATCCACAATTAGACCTCCTAGGTGACATGATACAAATAAAGACTGTGGTCACAGAAGTCTTTCCACCAAAAAAACACATCATGCTCCTACTGCTTATGAAAGAATGAGAGATAGAATTTATTAAATCAATGCCCAAAAATACAGACTCTTTATTACTTAAAAGTAGAACAATGATCTTATTTTAGTAGATCTTATTTTGGTAGAGCATTTGTCATTTCATTTTGCCCTAATGGGGCAAACTACCAAATAAAAAGAGGAAAAAGACATGAACTAAATCATTCTACCTGAAATAAACTGGTTTAGGTCCCTTACCATCTTCATCAGCTTTACTAGTGACTTGTGGAATGAGTTGAAACTAATGCACATTTCATCTTTGTGCCTGAGGTTTTTCTTTGAGGAAGAAAATATGACTAATGCTCATTTTTCCTGTAAAAAATCAAAGCATTTTATGAATACATTATTGTTATTTAATGGCAAAAATACAATAAATAAAAACAGGTAGTAGAGCAGAAAATCATTCCTCATGAAAGCAAAGAAAGTTCTTTCTTTTCACAGTGGAGTTCTGCTGATCTGAATGCAGAATAAGTATTGTAAACCTGCCATGCCAAGTCAGAAATTGTTTTTATCCTACTTGGAATTAAGAGACAAGAGTTCAAATTTTCCACCACAATGTAGAGCACCACAAGACCAAGTTTTTGCTGCCTGATAATCACAGCAAAAGGGGAATAGCAACTCAGCACTGAAAAAGGAAATGGGTCTTGATGTAATATACATTACTAATATCATCTAATGTTATTAAGAACAAAGGTGCAGCAAGTTTGGACTTGTTTGGACAAGAAAGACAGCTTGGCTGCTCAGAAGGATAACCCAAATAATCACAGTCGTAACATCTAAAGTTAAACTGTACATGTCTAAGGCGACAAAACTTTACCTGTCAGGGATTAATCTCCAGATATTTGATATTAAGGGAGTGGTGTATGTGATAAATATCTTATTTCTGCTAATTGTGGGGGTTCATATATCTCTACTGAAGCCTCTGATGCTCATCAAACTGCAGCATGTTAGTCTAAAGAGAGTGCAAGGCTAAGCTGGTTAGAAATACACTATGTTCCTATTCAAAGGCAGGAGCTGGGTAAAATTTCATCACAAATCAAATGGAAACTGAACAGAGAAGTCACCTATTCATGTCCACACTATTGAACATGAGCTTACTTTGAATCTCCAGTTTGGATACATGAGCCCCATATGACTAATTCCTTCCACAGATGTGGTTGTGCATTTCTGCTAACACCTCCGCATGCTCTTCTGAGAAAGTAAAAGCAGAGGCTGAGCTATACCTTGAAAAATTGCCTGCCTTACAAACACTTCTTTTAGCATAGCAAACATGAGCTTGCGAGTATTTTTTATTCATGTTGTCATTCAGCTTTTGAATCCCGTTGTACTATTGATGGTCACAGTGTGTGATAACTAAACCTGGCTTTGAAAGATGTCTAAGTTTATATGACTAAGCATGAGCACCTCCTTTCTGTTCCTATAGAAATCATCATCTGCATTTTTAGTAAGGTAAATCAGCTGCTCAAAAAACAGGAAGACTTCTTTGTGGTTGTAGCTGGCAACTTTCTCATGGTATTTATTCCATGTTTGGAGAATACTCAAGCAATATGAAACAGTATGAAAGTACAGTTTGTTAAGAAACAGGTTCTCCGTGAGTGTCAGCTTCTGAAACTAATGATACATAAACAAAGCGTCCAACAGGAGATTCACTATGAATAGTCCTGGCAAAATCTGGTGCTAGTAAAACTGGATAAATGAATAATCTGGAAATTGATAAGGTGATGGAACTTTTTTAACTATCTGGAAACAGTTTTGAGCTCCTTCACGGACTTTCCATCATGGCTTCCAGACATGCCCTGTCTTTATCTCTTTGAATAAACAGCTTCTGCACCTTTCGTCTCTTGATGACTAATTGCCGACAGCTCCCTTACACTTAAACAGCCTGCTGCTTGTGAGGTACAACTCCTTCTAGAGAGCAAAACTTACAACAAAAGTGATATACTAAATTTATTCCCATTAGAAAAAAAAATGTTGCTGAGGCCCCAAATCTTTCTGAAATATTTTAAATGACCCTTAAGACTGCTATTGGAAACAGCTTGTTTCTCAATCATACTTTAAACTTCATCTGTAACAATTACAAATATTACTTCTAATGTAGAGGTGTGTCAATAAGAAAATAGTTAGCACTCAAGCAAATAACCAGTACTCAAGATGACCAGAAAACATCAAAACTTCTCTGGACTCCTTTCCTTTGGAAGAATCCGTTACTAATCTCTTTGTCACAAATAGAAGTTAAATAAATCCTTAAAGACATCCAGTCTATTAATTCAACTATGGGAATTGAGTTACATATCTGATAAATTAAAAAAAAAAGGTATAATTTCAGTATTGACAGCTGGCTCTAGAGATAAAAGCTCTCTAATAATAAGTGATACGTAATATTCATACAGCTGTAGCTTCTTGCCTTCCTGGAGCAAAGAAAACTTCCTTGCAATAGTTTTCACATCTTTTCAAAGAAAGAGTAAGACAGAGCAACACAATCTAAACCTACCCTCTTCTCTGCTTCTCCACAGAGACAATGATATGTTGAGTGGTGTTTTGTAAGGCTCTTGGTGTATCTATTTTTATGCTTGAAAAGAGCCTTACTGGAGTTCAGTTGAAGATATTATTCTACTAAGAAGTTAAACTTGAAATGAAGAAGAGATTAAATGAGCACTAATCACATGCGTCATCTAAAGCACTGGATCTTGATTGCCACTCATCTCAGTATCCAAGGCTGAATGCAGGTGTCCTCTATCCTGGAAGGAGAGATGGGAATGATAAACTGGGAAGCCTTAACACAGGGTTGAGAGCAGAAGCCACTCAAGGTGGTGCAGTCAGTGATGCTCCAGGAGCCCTCTCCACACCTCTAATTCGCAGTTTTGACAGATGTCGAGATGTTGAATTCAAGAAAGGGACATGGGAGGTGGGTTGGAAGATGTACTAGCCAATAGAATAAGCCCATCAGGACTAAAGTATTGAGGGTCACAAAAGTCAAAGTTAAAGGAATACCATTTAGTAGAAATATTTGTTAATGAACGTGAAATTTAATAATTTCCTGTATTAGTTCACTCCAAAAAAAGGCACAAAGAGTCAGTCCACATCATTGTTGCACAGCCAACAGTCCTTGCCTCACTTCAGCCTCCCCAAGTCATAAGCACCTCTATTATAACAACATACCTCCAAAACCACATAGAGGCTGATTCCTGAACTGCTGAAGTAGACTTTATTGGCTTCAATATCATTAGTTGAGCACAACTGGCTTTGGAGAGGAAGCCACAAAGTCATTGCTAAAAGCCTCAAATCTCAAGAAGTTAAAAAGGGAGAAAGGGAGAGTACAGTTTTAAACTGGTAGTATAAGGCATAAATCAGTTTGTGTTGAGATGTCTTCATGTGTATTTTATGTAGTTCATGAGGTTACTTGGGATTAGATTGAGTCTGGCTCCATGAACCTAACTTCCCTACTGCACATGTGGTTTGAAGCTGTGTGCAGGACCCAATGACTGGTCTGGATACCTACGTCCCCCTTAGGGTTTGGAAGGCAGGTTTGGTACAAAGCAAACCTGCCTTCCAAACCTGGAGCAAAAGTTTCACTCTAGTTTCCTCTAAGATGAATGCACTTGATGCATGCTAATCCTGCTCTGTGGATGCAGGAAGCATGCAGCAACTGGGACAATCTGGGGAGTCACTTCAAAAGAACCATGTTTCTTCCAAGCAAAATGGCAATGCAGGCACAAGTGCAAAAAGATTGCATGAAAATTTATAAACCTCCCTATTGATCTCACCTTTTCCCACATTAATATCTCTGGAGAACCAAAAAAAGCAAAAGGTTATAATGCTTTGCAATTTGTGATCACAGCAAGTATGAAAAGCTAGTTTTTGTACCACTGAAAATGATGGGGTTTATGACATTATGATTAATTAACTCATTTTTCAAGTGCCTTAAAAATAGCTAAATCAGACTATATTTTAATCCATCACCTTTCCACTGTCACCCCTGGCACAATTCTACTCTCTTGACCTTCTCTTTTCAACTTCCTGCTAAGATGTGTGTTTAATGAAAGAAAAATCTGTCTAATTTTCAAACTTAGATCCAATTCTTTCTCTATCACAATCATCAGCTAATTTCCTTAAAACATCATCACATAATCAAAGGGGACTCTGGGGACCAGTGTCCTAACCCTGTCCTCTCTGACAGATGGAAGGTTCCTTTCTTACAAATCTAAAGCTCAAGGTTGACAGGATTCCTTCAGGGAAGAATACTCATTTTTTCCAAGACCATACCAGCTCCAGGTCAGCTATGGCACTAAGTATAAAAAAAAAAAAAAGAAGAAAAAGAAAAACAAAGACTTTTCCTGTCGCTCTGTCAATGCTTTTTAATGTTAACCTGAAGGGAGTACCAATTCCTCACACAATTGAACTAATCACCAACAAAAGTGCAAACATGCATATTATTTCGTGAGCTGAACATTTGACCTCCTTTATTGTTGCCCAGTTTACTTTGGACAGAAATATCCAAGTTATTTGTGCTTGGCCAGCTCCCTCCTCCCAGTTCCCTCAATGCTCTAACTAGATGTTAAAGAGTAAACTGGTAACCTTCACTGGTGCAGCTACTTACCTCTAAAACTCAATAATTAATCCCAAGTGGATGACAAATGCTAAGCAATTTATTCTCTGCTTGGCTGAAGTTTGAAGGAGCATGGACTCTGAATTAGTGAGCTCTTTGGATTCAAATCTGGAAAGCATATGTTTCCCTTCCATCATTCAATCCATCAAAATGCAAGGGAAAAAAAGGCTGGGAAAGGCACATGGCACATTTTGATATTATTCATTAACATTAATGTCTTGTTATAAAGATATGTTTTATTTGCAGGTAACAACAGCTTCATGAGCATCTGGGAACACTTTGAATGATTGCCAAAAAAAAGAAATTTGGGTCATAACTAATGATCAACATCCCCTTTTAATCAAATGAAGCCATCATAATGTGTCAGTCCTCTAGGGGAACAAGGACTTTTCACCTTGCTGAGGCCTGAGGAGGCCAGCAGTAGCAATAAGCAATGCTGGCAAATGGCCTTTTGCTTCAGAGAGGGAAAACTGGGATCTGTCCTTCAACACACTCACTTGTGATACTGAATGCATGAAAAAAACAGAGACAGAGTAGTGGTGTTGCCTTCAAATTAATTCATATGTGGAACTCCTATTTAGGACTTTCTTGGTGCCAGAGCAGGCACCACTGGTGGGGTGCTCTACCACCGAGTCACCTCCTTTCAGAGGTGGTGAGAAGATCTTCTAAGAGGATCTTCCATAAAAATTTCGAATCCTGGCTGCAACTCTGACACAAAGGGATACCTTAGGACACTAACTGTAGCTCTCTCATTCTTCAATATTAGTTCGTCCATAGAGTGAAAACTTTTCAGGTGAATGGATTTCCATTTTTTTCTTTTTTTTTTTAATCAGAAAATTTTAATCAGGACACTTTTTCTCAATAACTCTTGAGGAGACTTAAAAACTAAACAAAAACTTTACCTGGAAACAAGACCAAAATAAAGACAGAAAAGAGGTTTGTTTTTGCAGATAAAATAACAGAGGTCACAGTTAAAAGCTCTAATTTCAGAAAGAAGATTTTTGTGTGACTCCTGAATCCTGCAGTTCTCTTCCAGCCATACCACTTGATAAGGCTGTATCCCCACAACATACTCCTGCCTACATTAGAGTCCTGCATACCCTGCAGATGCCCTCCACAGAACATATATTTTACAATTCACACTGTAGGAAGAAATGATTTCGCTACAGGAGCCTGAAAGCCTGGTGGAGGAAGCAAGATTACTTAGTCTTTTTCCTGAGGCATCAGAGAAGGAGGTTAATTAAATACTGAGCTGCATATTTCGCTGTGAAATTTTAGTTAACTGCACTCTGGCTTTTTTCACTGCCACTCACAACCCCTTCGGTGAACTATAATACTTAATCTTTGGTGCTGCTCAAACTGAAATGACTCCCTAGATTTGCGTGAGAGCCTAATGAATATCTCAGATTGGTCCCTGAATAGCCCTTTATCTATCAAAGAAAACAGCATTCTGGTGAGAGCTTTCCTATTAGCTTACCCTGAAGGGCAGGCATTGGCTTTCAACACCCATATTTCTCTGTAGCTGAGTGCCTCTGTTCCTGTAGCATCTGAGTGCTTTGTGTTCTATCATATATTCATGACCACTTCATTTCTGCGAGGTGAGGCTGGACTATCACCACCAGCAGACTAAAAGGAAATCCAAGCACACACATATTGTGTTGCTCAGCGAACACTTCAAGCCAACAGTCACTGCCAAAAGAAGCAGTCCAGTCTCCTCCTTCCCCAGGCCACTCATTTCCACTCACCTCCCAGGTTTGCAAAGGCAAGTAGTTAACACCACTGATGATCCAGATGCGAAATAGCTATGCAGGTATTCAGAGGAGGGCTAGGAAAGGGATTTTGCACTGGTTCTCCCATCTCAGTTTGGTGTACAGCTGCGCAAATGCTAGCACTGGCAAAACAAGGTGCCTCAAGGTGGGGCTCCATCCTTCAGTAGCCAGGGCATCTTAGTCTCTTCCTTGGACAACAGCCTCAGGGACTTGCCCACCCCCAGAGGAAGCATCTGATCTCAGGGCAGTGGCAGGGTCTCAAATAAATAGAGCATCTTATCTCACCACAAAACCTTCTAGGGTCAGGTGACAAACTCACCAATAATATTGTTATTCTAATTACTGATAAATAAATCAGCTACTGGAACATTATAAAATATGATTAAGCGACCTCAGACTGCAATGAGTCAACACGGAGGCCCACATACATATCATCATTCCCCTTCTGCTCATTTACTCTATCTGCTGGCTTGTGTTTTCTTTCTGAATAAACTAAGGACCGGGCAGCTCTTTTTAAGAACTCTTCCCAGGCTATTGAGTTTTCTAGCTGCGTGTAACGTTAACCATTCTGTCAGCACTGTATAAGCTCACAGCAATTTTACATTATGGCTTCTAGCACAGCAAGAGAAGCACAGTATGGGAGTTTAATATCTAGAGGTAGAGATGAAGTGGCAAGTGCTGAATTTGATAGTTTTGGATTTGGCACCATTTCTGAATCGTGGTACTTTATATCAGCCCCCTAAAACCCACTGATCTGGAGAGAAAGTACACAGACCTGCCCTAACGCCCAAGGCATTAAAGCCAGTTGGCAGGCCTGTCTTCAAGGCTATTAGTGTTCCTGAACACTAAAAAACTCCTGTCCCAGGATATTGCATTTACTTACGTCTCCTTTCCAAGCTGGAAATGCTTTTGAGCTTCATTCCATGCCTGGTTTTTGTTTCAATTAGAAAATCTGGAAATACAAAGAAGAAACATTTAAAGTTTGCAGCACTCAGCAAAGACCAGGAGCCTGACTAAAAAAAAAAAAAGGCAAGAACTGGTAGCAAATCTCACATATTCATTAAATACTCCCAATTACACTTCCAATTCTTTGCCTTCTGATCATACTGACAATCTGCCTACTGAGCATTTTCAGTGGAAAAAGTCCCACAGGAAAAAAGAACAGATGTATTAAAAAGTTGCTCTATAGAGAGAGAAGAAAATCCCTGGCTGAGTGAGAAAATCAATAAACATTAAAGCACTGCAGATAATTGCAAAACGATGTTGCTTTATTTAAAACCCTTCCTATTTTTTGGAAATTAGTTCTGCAAATGTTGCATGTGAAGGAATAAGCTTCCCCATGAGCATCACTGAAGATGATGGACGGGAGTAGGAAAGAATGCACAATTGTGTTTTCTTCCTCCCAGAGAGAGGGCATTAATCACATGTTCCTCTATAATCCTCCTTCTAAGGCCCCTGAAGGAAAGGGAAGAACCTGTCATAGCTCTTCTGGTCTTCAGTGTGGATGTTTCTACTGGGTCTGTGACAGAATGGAATGCATCAGAGCACAGAGTGGGAAACTGAGGATGGCATTTCTGATCTGGGCTAGGTACAGGGCTTTTGTCTGCTATCTTCCCCATCCAGCACTTTTCCCTTACCATTTGGTCATACCCACGTGCTTACTTCAGACTAACATACTTTTCTAAACCATCTCATAACTTTTTTTAACACCTCACATGTCAACTGCTGTGAGTGCTCCTTTTACACTCTAGCACAAGACAGAGAGCTCGGTAGAAGAAGCAAGCTGGGACATGGGCCAAAAGCAAGCCCTGGGACAAGGCAAAGCCCAGATGGAGAATCAGGGCATCTGCAAGGCGTGTCACTGTTGCCTGCCTTGTCACATGTTCCCCAAAGAGGTTTGATGTCTGAGTTCGATGACACCATAAGTAGGCCTATTATTTCCCCAGCATCCACAGTTGGTAAGTTAGGACAAAAATACAGATCCCAACTGAAGGTTGAAGTGACAGTGTACCCAGAGCAGTTCTCAAGAGTGGAAGAAGATAGTCAAGAAAATGCAAGGAAGGTTTTGATTTGAATATTTTGAAGGTCTCTATTAGCGACTGTAGTCTCCCTGCTGGGGCAATTGAGTAGAGGAAATAATAATGGAGATTGAAAGGCATTCACCATTCGACCTCTTGTAACCCTGACATTCTTCAGTAGAATATGATTGGAATTGGGCACATCTGCTCTCAATAACAAATATAAAACATTACCTGCAGCTTTAAGGCCTGAAAAACATGAAGTTGGACTAAAAGAAAGACATAAATATGTATATCTGTAGACTCAATATAACTTTAACAGTTTAAAAACAACTGTGATTGTGGACACAACATTTCTTGGAATGTTTTTTTTCTGGAAGTTCTGGGAGGTGAAAAGCTGATCTCCATTTACAGCTGCCAAGCAAACACACAGCTAGCTTCAGACAACGCGCAGGTGTGCTAGCTAGATCGTGTGCATCCATCCTACCATCTGACCTGGTAGCCACCACTGAACACAGCTCAGACCAGCAGCTGGCCCTTGCACCTTCAATCTGCCTTATCCTTGGGCCAAATAGGTTGACACTGTGCAGCAGAGTGCAGTGCTAGAATCTCTGAGGTGGTGCCGGACAGGCTTGTCCTGGACCTTTGTGTGGGATGGTTGTATCAGTGTTGTCTATATCCAAGTCTATATCCCAGCTACTTAGCCCAGGAGTGCTGCAGCACTCGTATTTATGGCTCACAAAGTAGCTCTGCAAAACTTTATGTGGTGCCATGCAACATATCATTTCACCCTGAATCAAAGCATGGGTCTCTAGCCCAGTTCTGCTGGGCTGCCAGGGCTTCCCCGGGCCCTGAGAAGCAAGTGTTACTACTAGACAGGACTGGGAATACTTTCAGAGTTTGACTGTGCAAGTCCTTCTAGGCAAGATCGTGAGCTAGACTGAACAAGAAGTTTCTCCTTGTTTGGGGGAGTATGTACTAGATCCTGTCCCTTGCAACCCTTTCACAGAGAAATAGAGAACCATTTTTCTCAGCTGCCTCCCAGGAGTATTTGGAAGCCCTCCAAAAAAGCAAAAACAAGGTGCTTGTATCCAGTTCTGATATCTTCTTGCAATGCAACCAGCCCTGCCATTCTGTCATCTGAAGAAGCCAGTCTTGCTGGTGACAAGACTGCAAAGAGCTGAAAGATGGAAAATGTCCAGTCTCTGCAGACACAGCTGCTTGAACAGGGACTGTGCTACAAATCAGATGGTGTTGCTGATTCATCCCATTCCCAGTAGCACATGTGAGTCATCTGTCCATCCCAGCCTGCGCACTGCTGAAAAGTTTATTTTTAACAATTACTGGTTAAAAATAAATGTATACTTCATACAAGAAAACCATTCGGCTCCAAATTGGTATGAATGTGCCTTGAGAAAAAATATCCAGCTTGAATGCTAAAGGAAAACTGAGAACTAGCACTTCTCTTACACAGGCATAAATGAGGAATAACCCCACTGTGATCAGTTACTGTTTTTATAAAGGAAGCATTTTAAGGACTCTGATTGAGATCTTTCTCCCTTAGTCTACAATCCTTTCAGAGTTTTTATTATTAACCAGTGTTCATAAAAAGGGAATTCAGACACTGAGGTTTTAAATGTGGGGTTTGTGTCACCTTCAGCATTATAAAAGTCAGCAATCTAATCTGTGCTTTTGATTCAACCTCCCTCAACATGTCATAATAATGACATGTCCAACCCATCCTACTATGGATCTCAAATAACAGGGAAAATGTGACCCTTGCAGGTGCACATGTACAGACAGAATCTAAATAACTGTGTTGGACTACACAATCCAAAGTGTGGCAAGAGGAGCTATACTTCAATTGATCACAGCAGAGGGAAGGCTTGAAGTCTGCTCCTCTCAACTCTAAGCTGGTATGTACATGGCTGAAGCACTTGAGGATTTTAAAACCACTGTCTAGAAAATGGACTTCAATAGAGAGTATGGGCAAAAGTTTATGATCTGGGATATGAAGCAGGACATAAGACTGCCTGGCCATCAACTCTGTGAATAGCACCCATCAAGGGACACTACTCTATTTTCCTATGTGGACTGCAAACAGCGGGAAAGCTGCATAATATCAGCCATTTAGTTAATCCTGGTTCAACAGAAAACACATTCGTACCACATGTACCACTTGACAATTGCCCTCCCTGCGTTCTCTCGTGGACACTGTGGTACTTCTATATCTGAACACACACAAGAGCAGCACGGTGAAGGCACATGTGGTCTCCTACCCAAAGAACTGATATCCCACAAAGATGTTCAATGAATGAAGTATGGAAAGGAAGACCAAGAGAAAACCAAATATGTCTGTTCAAAAATAAAATAATTGGCACATACATACATTTGGATCACAGAAACAAGGCAGAAGCACCAATAATTTCCCCTCCACATTTGTTACAGGCAGATGGCATATGATGGCAGGACTTTGAAGCAACTTGCTCTTTCAAAGCATGAGACTGAAACAAACTTCTAAGAGCAGAACACTTCCTTCCTATTGTCTTTTTCATGAGGCAAGCAAGCTGCAATGAGAGACGGTCTCCCCTTCCTCACCAAGCATTAAAGGCGGCCCAATTGTGGTGTTCTTTGCATTAAAGATTAGCACAGGAAGCTCTTCAGGACAGGCACCGTCTACTGTTCTCCCTGTGAGCCCTGCCTTCTCACTGAGTGCATGGTCCTCAGTGAGAAAAATCACCTCAGGGAGGAGTGGCTGGTGTTTTCCTGAGGACCCCCATCTGTCTCTGTACCCTAGGAAGCTGCTTTTCACCCTGCAGGGCAACTCATCCTAATCTGCACCCACACCTCCCACTGCGCAGATGCCCCCTCCAGCTGCCTCCTCCCATCCCAACACAGAAGAGACTGCTCTACATATGCACAGAAAGACAACACTCCTGGGGATTAGCACACAGAGATGCTGTCATGAGGATCACCAGCAGATTGGGGTCAATGGAAGCAAGCTCTCCCTTTGTACATGGGAATTATATGAGATGGTAGGAGAAGACTCATGATATGGTCAAGGAGAGCCTCAGGCGTTGTCTGTTATGGATGGTCCTCTGGACAGGGAGAGGGGCCACAGTTTCCAAGCATCTTGTGTCTGCCCTATGGCCCACAGTTACTCTACCTGTGCTTCTCTGGCAGATGATCTTCATGCCAGCCAATGTCCCACTGCATTTCTCACTTCTGATTCCCCACATACCGACATCCACAGAGGGGAGGCCTTCTGTTACTGCAATACCCTGAAGGAATTTCAGCCATAATTAATATATCTAGGAAACCAATCTCTAACATCCAAGCTGTTTGCTAAAGGCATATGTTGATGATTTACAGTAAACCAGAACATTAATTTATTTTTGTTAATTTTCTAATACACTATTTTGTTTTTAACTTCCTACAACTTCCTGCAACTTAAAAGTAGTACAAAGAGTTATTAGGAGTAACTACAAGTACAACTGCAACTTTGGAGAGAGAAAAACATTTTCTTTAGAAAGCATTTCCTGTGTCCTTCTGAGTGCCTTATCTGACCAGCATCTTTCACTTTTATTTACATTTTATCTTCTTTAAGAACACTTGTGGTATGGACTGAGTCATCAATAAGGGCACAACATGAAAGGAGGGATGAAAAATAAGCTGTCTAAAGAGCACTACTCTGCAGGAAACTTATTAGCATTTATTGTGTGGTATCAAGTTACCTGAGTTGAATGGAAAGAACAAAGTTTATTTAAGTGGCATAAAACACAACTCTCTGGAAGTCAAATTCAGTATTTTGAAAATACATGATGGAAATGGACATAACAGAAATCTCTCAGATTTTGTAGAAGCCAGTAACAGGTACAAGTTGGCGAGGGGGCAGTAAAGCTCACGCGAATGATAGTATTTTTAAGAAAAAGCTCTTGGATAAGGGAAATGCCATGGAATTAGGGAAGAAGGTGTAATTTACAATAGGAGAAATCCCAGGGCTATCACATTCATAATCTACATGCACAAAGCCTATGTCTTGTCGTTCTCCCCTGCCCCCTCCCGAATAAGCAAAAGAGACATACTTAAGAAACAGCTCAATAGATTTCCAAAGCTGATTCCTGCATCTGGAAGACTTCTGAGCTTTTTCACTGGCCAAGTCACAAACCTCACTCCCACATTAGTAGAATCTGATTGCTACTGATGTAGACCGTAGGAAAACCTTCGAAGTCTCTGTAGGAGTAAAACAGGATATATATTTGCAGATGACATGCATGTGCTGCCATAAGCAAGGCACACAATTATAACTGAGGCTAGATTTACAGATTTGAGCTCTCCTTGGCTTGGATAATTATACAGCATGCATAGCTTACTTTTAACTCCAAGAAAGCAAAAAATATATGCAGAGAGAGAACTTTACCTTGCTGTAGGAGATGATCTTATTCCTCCCTGACTTTGTTCTCTCAAAGTAGAAGGTCATGATCTGAACTTCCATTATGGCTGTGCAAAAATGCATCAAAGGTTCAATGGATAAAAGAATGTTATTTTCCAAAACCGCTGGGACACTTCCTGTCAGTTCACATAATTGAGTATTACAGTATTTAAATTACAGATTGAAGGTTATTTTTACAGGTGTCATTTTAAATATAATATGAAATTTCTTGACATTACCTCAGCCATGCTACACAACCCAGCTGCACTCGGACTTGCATGTGTGATGCACATGGCTGAAATTTTGTCATATTACATCATGTACTACAAAAACACACAGTATAAATAGACGATGTAATATCTGAGAGAGCAAAAACATATAGCGCTGGCCTTGCTTTATGGAACCCCAGATCTAGTATGGACATGGAAATGTAAACTGTTTTAAGAGCTCAGATCAAAAATCTTAGAAAAGGGTCATGTAGAAGAGTAGGTTTGAGGTCAGATAGATGGTGCTAGATTGCCCTCCAGTGGACTCCAACTGATTCTGCCTCCTCGTCTCCAAACCTGCCTGAGGAAGGAAAACCAAGCCACATGACTTCATGAAGCTAAATAAATGAGACAGCCCATGAGAAAGGCTTAAATTATTCACACTGGCAACTCTGCAGACCTTCAAGAAAATGTTAAATTAATTAAGAAACAGATCTTTAAAAACCCTCTTGGACTTCATCCACAAGTTGGCGTTAGCGGCTGCAAAAAATTTGCTTTTGACGGTTCTAATTTAATATGGCTTTCTAAAATGCTATTATCTCCATTCTGTAATTTGTTATTTCACTTTTATGGTTTCCAAAAAAATACCATATACACCTTTTCTTCTACTCCATTGTGATTTGCAATTTGCCATTCATTCTGGATGAAGTATTCCTTTCCTATTGAAGAATTCTAAGATGAAAAGAAAAAGAAAGAGAAAGAGAAAAAGAAAAAGAAAGAGAAAAAGAAAAAGAAAAGAAAAAGAAAAAGAAAAAGAAAAAGAAAAAGAAAAAGAAAAAGAAAAAGAAAAAGAAAA
>JAUBNY010001194.1:1339034-1355122 GCA_032275445.1 Crypturellus soui
AAACATTTTAAAACAAAAAAAAAAAAAAAAAAAAAAAAAAAGAGTTCCTTGTGTTCCTTGTGGACATTTCCATTTGCTAACTAAGGAGATATGTGCACAACTAGCACATCTGAAGATTTGGAAAGCGTTCGTTCTTTTTTGTTATATTACTCCAGTCATACTGATGCTTTATTAGTAACAGTTAAAATAAAACCTCTGAAAAATATGAATCCAATGTCAATCTATTTTGGAAGAATAAACATCTGTGCCTGATGGGACACGTGCATCAAACTTAGTTCAGCTGTACGACACACACTCCATGTTCAATCTGCATTTTCAATCTCAATTCCCACTGTGAGTCTATTGCTTAAAAGGAACTGGGGAGAAAGTCTATTCCTTTATTAAAGAAAAGCAATACTGTATGTTTTAACAAATATGACAATAGAAACAAAGGGTTCGTTGCTTTTTTATGCGCCTATGAGTTGTGCCCCTATATAAGGATCTTTCCTTGAACCAAAAGCATGTCAAGGGAATTGGGAGCATTACAATGAAAGCAAGTCAGTTTGGGGATCTAACAAATTGGCGTTGATAACAACAAAATCATAACAAAGAGGCAGCACATTCTTTGTGTGGGTGCAGGCTGCACCCCTCACTGACTTCAGCACAAGTTCAGTAAGAAAATACATAGGCAAACTGCTTGCCTGAGCTATGCTGAAAATACTAAACTGTCCAGTGAAAATAAAAGCTATGGAAGTTGCAATAAAGGGAGAAGCAGAAAAAAAAAATGGTGGTAGTGTCATTATAATAGTGATGGAAAGGTAAAGACGGTAATAAGTACCATTTTTATCACAAGGCAATAAGTGTTGCATTAGCCACAGTCATAAAAGCACCCTGAAACACCAGCAACACTTGAACAGGGCAGAGTTTCATCTCTGCACAGTTTTTGTTCCATGCTGTCCTTCAGCTGTCCATGTAAATCTGTCACAGGTTTGCAGCTCTGTTTCACTTTCTAGGTATACTGGAAAATGAATTTTCATCCCTACATTAGTTACCTGTCCTCCCAGGTCACTGCTCCCACTGAGATAGTTTTCCTCACTCATAATGCCTCAAGACTTGGCAGTGAGAAATAGTAAGTGGAGGCAAGAGTTAGTTATCTGAAAGGTAGAAAATGGCCTGATGGTCCTTCTGAGGTGGTGCAAAATCAGCCTGCTGGGAGAAAATAAGTAAAGGGGATACATATCAGACAGTGCTTTCTGATAGTGAGCATTGTCTGCGATAGGCACTCACAGAAGTTGCATTTATTTGCTGGGTTTCTAGATGAGGATCTTGCACAGCTGTACATGTAAATTTAACGGGCAATCTGTTTATTTGCATTTGTCCCTCTTTTGCTGTTGATTTTACCTCAAATGCAAGATATTAACCATGCAGATAACTAAGGAGATAGATCCTGAATAGCCAGGCTTTGCTACAGCCCCATGGAAAACTAGTAAATTACTGGTCCATATAATTCTGTAACACAGTCTAAAAGGGAAAAACCTGTTACCTCAAATTTTTGCTTCTTAGGTAGGAAAACATACAGCAGATATAAAAAAAAGAAAAAATAAGAAAAGAAATATCAGATTTAAGTAGGATTTGAGAAACTGTGGGGATGATAAATAGAATAATACAGAAAAGGTCTATTGTGGCAGAAAGGGCAAGGCATTTTTATGATTCTTGCAGAACAGGTAAGCTCTTAGACTTTCAGACTATATCTATAATACAGTAAACCTACCCTGTACCATTTTCTAGCTTAGGGTCCAGGTAGCATAGAACATCCCACGTCCACCTTCTCAACTCTCCTGCCCTAAAAATCAAGAAGGTTGCAACTAGACTGTCTGCTAGGAATAACCTTGTTCTAATTCCTGAAATGCCTGGGAATTGCTTGGGCTAGTGTTGGCTAGCACAGTCTCAAAGCATGTCACAGACTACTCTGAGCAACACTATAAAGTCCCAGTTCCAGAGCAGGAAAAGTTCCTAGAACTGTTTTAATAGCATAGACATACCCAAGGAAATTCCAAATACAGGATCTTACTCAACATCACTGGATACTGCAGTTTCTGAGAAATGAAATGTCAGAGGGCTCATAAGTCCTGTACTGGAAAGCGTGCATTTTCCCTGGATCTTTTATGATCTCCAGAAGGACAGCTAGCCACACTTTAATAAGAATGTTCTGTAAGCAGTTCTGAGGTGTTTAGGATAAAAACACATCTATATTCTGTTTAGCACTGTAGATGGCTGTAGTATTACACATTTTTGTATGTACAGCTAAAGCTTATTTTCTAATCTGGCCACCTACTGCCAACATGAGTTCATATCAGAACTCTACAGTTCTCCCTCAAGTAGATGTTATTTTCATATTATGGGAGAAGAAGTTGAAGTACTGAACATATTAACTTTGTGCCCGGGAATTAAGGGGCCTTGGCTCTACATAACGAGTGAGCTGGACACTCCTGGGAACCTCTAAAATAATTCTATTACTCTCAAAAGAGTAATCCATGTCACCTGCCTGGAGGATGTCAAATCTGGAAGCAGAAATGTCAATTTCTAAGTCTGCGCTTTAACCATAGGACATGCTTTCTGCTTCTGGAGATCTCTATAGCTGGAACCACCTACCAGAATGACTTTCACCATGAAAGAAATATCACTGTAGAATCAGGGACCTTCACATCAAGAGTGTGAAAGTCAGGCTCCTCTATGAAGGATCTTTTCCAGCCAAAGCCCTATCCAACCACCTCTCATCCATCTCACCCAAGAACCCACAAGTACTATTTGTTATCCTCCTTTTCAGCCTGCACAGCTTTGTTTTTTCTGGCTTGTATCCACAAAGGGAAAATATAACAAAGGAAAAGTCAAGAATGGATTATAGCTCTGAAAGAGATTTAACAACAAACACATTGGCATTTGCTCTTTTATTTTTACACTTGATTTACCGGTTTCATTACAGCATTCTGCTAGGTGACATGTTAGATTTTGTTTAGTACAAATATCCATGTTTTCCTGCAGTGCTATTTCACTCTAGCACTTCTCAGTGAATTTCTCCTCCTCCTGACTCCCTGTATTTCCTAGCTGAAATTGAAAAGAAGATTTAAAAAAGAAATGTTGCTAATTATTAAAAACTGTTTTTAAAAGAAGCCTTATTTTCTTGTTTCCCACAACAAATGCACTAGGAGGTGTACATATACTAGTGGATAGTGTTAGCTTACAGAGAAACAAGACATGGCTTTTTCTAGGAAAGACCTATCATGCCTAGGAAGTTGTTTTTGTTATGGACACTAGAATTATGGACAATTCCCCTGCTTCATCCCACATAACTTGAGACATTAAAATGAGATATTTAAATTGGAGCCTAGGAGCCTAGTTTTCATCTATAAGCAACAGATAGAGACAGACACATTCCTTGCTTGTTTAGGGAGCTGATAAGTATGAACCCCTAGGCAAATTGGTCTGGTGCCTAAAGTTGGGTGGAATAAATCCAAACTGAAGGTAGTCATTTTGCAGACTATTTTTTTAAAATGTTAATAAAGCACCTAAGACATAAAATATATACTTTTTTTTTCTCCTGAGAACAGGAATAAAAGAATTGCAAGATCATGTGACCTTTTGAGATATAAGCAAGGAGACATGGAAGAAAAGCTGATATGGTCTTGATGAGACCATCCCGAGAAGTTTGAAAAAGATGGTAGGAAGTAATTTTTTTTAAAAAAAAAAAAGAAAGTTCTCTTAAAAAGCTACAGCAGTGTCTGGAAAGTCCATCTCTAAAAAGAAGATAAGGAAGGTCATCCTATAAAATGAGCTATGCTACTCAGTCTTTCAGTCATATGTTTCAGTAGATGATTTCTAGCCCTGTCTCCAACACAACTGCAGTTTCTGTTCTTGTAAACCACATAGCTGGTTTTAACTAGATACATGTTTAGCATAAAAGAGGTGTAAACACACAATAGGGGGTGTTTGCTTGTACTTAACAATGAAAATTATGGCCTCACCATCACACAAATTGTGTAACTAGACTGGACATCTTAGACATCTGCCTAAAACAGATTATCCAGTTCAACTACACTCAGTGATGGGATCACTCTGTGGGAGTCTTATAGCCTAATTTATTCAGGTCAGACAAATAGCTGCTACTGTGCTATCTAAGGGTGCAAAAGACCTTACACAACAACCAAACACCCAGGTTCTTTTTTTTTTTTTTTTTTTTTTCAGCATGACATAACTATGGTGCTTCCAAACATCCTTCTGTTCTGTTCTTATTTCCGTAGGCTAAGCTAACGACTCTTTCTCTCTCTGCATAAAACTCTGGTCAAAGCTGCACATACACTTGAGTCAATGCTCTAGTGGTATAAACTGAGGAGAGCTGAAGTGTGATCAGTAGTCACAATAAGCCTTATTGAGAATTCATCCTTCCCTTAATCTGTTATAAACTTTCGAGCACCAACAAAACACCCTCATCTTGAGTTATTATTCATTGGATTTTAAAGTGTTTTGCTACCAGAATATTCATTTGTTCAATTTTGCTTACTTCAAAGCCCCCTAACTCATATGGTTAAACAATCTTTTTACTCAAGGCATAAATCTTACCAAGCAAATTGATCTTTACATTTAGATTAAGTCTGTTGATTTGTTAGAATCAGCAGTGAGTGTGGAATGAGAAAAATCAGTTCTATCTCTCTTTTTATTTCTATCTCTCTTTTTATTTTCTCAGTAGGAAAAATGACTGTTCCAAAGGTTTCATTTTAATTTATTAATTCAAAAAAAGGGCAAGCTAAACTCATTTTTTTCTGACTTTACAATTAGACCTGTGAAAAATGAAATAAAATAAGCAATATATTTCAATGGAAGTGCTGAAAAAAACAGGGCACTTGAGATACAAAAACACCCCCTCCATCACTGGACATCTTTTCCTCCTGAATGATTTTTTTATAACTCTGGTCAGACTATATCCCTGAAATTCTCTTCCCAGTTAAAGAATCGACAGTGGTGGAAAACTGCTATGAGAAAAAGTTCTTTTATTAGACTAAGTCTTCAGTCACTATGGAGGAATTTCCATAACGTCATATAGTGCTTCAGGACTCTGGTACTTAATGCAAGGCTATCGTGCAAATGTGTTCCTGGATATTACAAAGATCGGTGAGGGATATTTCAGCACCAACATAACCGATTAAGGCTATAATAAAAGTAAAATTATCAAGCTTTCATACTCATACAATGCCCCATACATCCTCAGTTGTTTTGAATTCAAGTTCAACAAAAGGAAGCACCAAGTGTTGTCCCTGGGGAGTAATAACACCAGACCTGGCCTGAGGCTGGAGAGCAGCTGGGTGGAAAAGCACCTGGTGTTTGGCAGCTGCACAGTGACTTTTGGATGAGCGTGGGCCGCGTGTCGTGCATGAGCCCAGTCCTGCTCCCTGTAGCGCAGCTCTGGCCCAGAGCCTCTGCCGCTGTGCCTGAGGAGCAGGAGGAGCTGTGCGGTTCAGGCCAGCTCTCCCTGGCGTTGTCCTGGTGGAGGTCACAGGGGAAGCACCTCTGCCTGGACACTCTGCTCCAGTGAACCCTGAGGGGGAACAGGACTCTGTGTGGGGCTGGGTCCTAGGCAGCGTGGGGATGGGGGGCAGCGGGGACAGCAGCCAGGCCTGGGGCTGAGCCCTATCTTTTCTCTCCTGTGCACAAGCAGAGCCCACAAGCCAGGCTCACCCGCATGCGCTCCCTTGGCTCCTCAATGAGATCGTCGGCTTTTCCAGTCCCTTAAGTGTCCTGGCACCCCCTGCTCACCTGGCAACACCTCAGCTTTTGTCCACTGTTGAGGGTTTGTCCACTGAGCTTGGCTTTCCTTCTTCTTGCAGCAGAGCGAGGATCTTCTGTCAACAGGGCCAACCCATGGCAGCTACCCTTGGCCCCCAAGCTGCCCCTCTTTGGCCGCTGTCTGTAGGTGACATGGTGGCCTGGCCCAGACAGTCCAGGTAAGCAAGCCTGGGCACAGAGACCTCCTGCTCCGGCCTTCTCCTGCAAGGCAACAAGAACAGTCTGCTTTAGGAAACACCAGGTTGCTGCCAGGGTGGTCTGTGTGAAGCCAGAAGGAGATACTAGACCACGCAAAGCCAAGTGTGCCCACAGGTCAAAAACTGTCCATTTCTTTCCAGGGCTTGAAACTGAGGGGTTCTTCATGAAAGCAGTGAATGAGAAGGCCCACAAGGAGCTGAGGGAGATCCTTCACTAGGGCTAGGATGCTGACCTGGACTACAGACAAGTGCACCCCCCAGCCATGATAATGAAGGTGAATTCTGCTGGACTGGGCCTTGTCAGTGCCTTCATCAACCTTGGTGGCACTGAAGCCAAATGCAGTGCTTCAGACTCAGAACAGCTGAGCATTTGTTTTCTCCATTATGTTCTCACTTTCCTTATTCTGACCCTGATTCCCCTCAGTATTCCCCTCACACCTGCAGGAAATACTTCCTGTATCTACTCCTTGTCATCCTCCTCTGCTCACTGAGGACTACTGAGTTGGAGGACTGGGCCCTGGCACCAGTGCACCTGGCATGCACTGGCTCATCCCTCTGTGCTGTCAGAGCTCAGCAGCATCTTTGGAAGTAGGGAGCTCCAAGCAATCTGCCTGCTCATGAGCTCAAATCACGCAGATATTCATCTCTGCTCACTGGCATCAGTGTGACAAGCATCACTGAAATATCTTGGCCTTCCAGGACTTCCTTTGGAGCATCCTCTCCATCTTCTTGGACTCTATAAGCTCTATAAGGAGTGGATGCAAGCATTGGAGAAGCCCAGCCAGATGGGCAAAATTGATCAATTGAAAGAGTAAGAGTTTTACCCAGTCCTATCATCTAGGAGTGGAATTCAAGCTTGCTCCCAGGCAGGAGTGGCCCCTGCACCCTATATTAGTAACATGACATTTGGTTTGTGTTTGCTAGGATGGATGGCTGCCTGCCCACAGCAAGCCTCCTGTTGCTCCAGCACTCATTTGCTGCACTCTATCATATCTGTGAGAACATAAAGACCAAGCATGGATACCAGTAAGCTGGCCATCTGCATAGGGCCAAACATGCTGAGCCCCAGTGCAGGCAACGTGCTCTGGCAGATGCAACGTGCATCTGCAGATGGAGAGGAACAGAAAGAGCTGTTGACTTCAGCCCCTTGCTACCAACTTCAAGGGTCGTTTCCACATATTCACCTGCCTTTTCAAAAGCTCAACAAAGCAGCACTCCTGAACACTGGGGGTGCCCCTAACTGAGGTTACCTGCAACAGGGCAGACAAATCTCCAAAAGCAATAGTTTTGTGTGTGCAGGTGATGGCTCTGGTCACATTCCTAATAAACAACTGCCAAGGTATTTTTGGGAAGAATAACATCTTGTCCTTCCATTCCTCAGACAAGGAGTCCCACACAAACACAGCTGCACAGGTGGGAAGATGAACTGATGCCTGTGGCAGGCCAGGGCTGCTGTGGTACATATTTGTATTGGCTATTAGAAGACATCTGTGTAAATGCAGATAGGAGCAGAGGGTTTCACCTGATATTACAGAGATTTTCTATTGCAATGCTTTCAAAAGGAAAGTACTCACAAAATGGCACTGCTTACGGATGCCTGTTCACTTCTGCTCTTTACCTTGGTGCTACCCAGGGCCTAGGACTGCACTCTTGCACGGCATTGCTCTTGGAGATTCTTGTTTTTAATATGTATGTGCATGGTTCCACAGAGATGGTCCCCTTGTATCTTTCTGTGCCCCCCTAACAAATACCTAACAGGCTCTTTCTCCCCACAGAACACCCAGGGGCTACTCAGCCAAACGGGTCTGCCAGCGACAGCCCAGAGCCAGTAACTGAAGACAGTCCCCCAGCCCCGCAGATGGAGCAACCTCAGAGGAGGAGCAGCAGCTTTAAACGGCCATATCCAAGAGGATACTAAAACAACCTCCAGCTGCTCCCTGAAGAGATCCTTTCCTCATCTGATTTGTCTGTCCTCACCAGTTCTGCATTACTTTTGTCTTTACCCCACCAAGAAAATTTTACAATAGGCCCCAACTTTTTTCCATCAAGCAAACTGAGGACAGCAGAACACACTTATGTGACTGTAGAAAAGATGACTTATTTGGCACTGTTTTATGCATCAATAACACTTGGAGTGACCTCCCATCAACAGATTAAAAAAAAAAAAAAATAGCTACTGGAAAATATTGAGAAGAAAGAGAAGGAAAGATGGAAAAGAAAACCTGCTGACTAAACATCATGATGATAACTTGAAAGGTTGAAAGGATGGTCACCAAAAGCTATCAGTGCATTGTGACTTATGTTACATCCTGTGCTCATATTGTTCTAATAAACACTGCATTGTTATCTGTTGTCATGTTCATTTTATCCTGTTAATTTCAAATTTGAGTAATTCACCTCCCACGTGGAGTGGCTGCTTCCCCACTGCTCTGAAGACCCCACAGGGACACTGAGAGCTGGGCAAAGCAGGCCCCAGATACTCCTTCCCTGAAGTACAGTCTCTGCAAGGCTGAATGACACTATCTCACCTGGGCACTCAGTCCTTACCATCTATGTCACCTAGACAGAAAGGGACTTGTTGGAGTTCAGCTTTGTCTTAAATGGAGGGATAGGAGGGGGTTTCCCAGCTGTAAACACACACTTTAGCCACGCAGCAAGTCACAGAGCTGTTCTGTGGCTGCTCCAAACTCATAATTCCTGCAACTCACATTTCTCCCACTAGCATCCTGCACAGAGGCTCACACCCAGATGAAAACCCTGCAGCTTCAGGGTGACCCTTGCAGTACTGGCGGCATGGAACAGGGTCTGTGAAACTGTAAGGCCCAAACTGTAAGGCCTGTGCTCCAAGGAGGACAAGTCATCCCATGACATCACCCACACCATGAGTAACAGGCACCAGGAGACATGTCACTGGAGGAGTCCTGAGTGTGCAAAAAGTTGCCACTCCTTCTGCATAGGTGGCCACAGGGAGGAGAGCCTTGTAATAAAGACTGGAGACTGGTAAAAAAAAAAAAAAAAAAAAAAAAAAAAAAAGAAGACTCAGTTAGTTAGTTAGACTCTGGCAAAGCCTGCATTACCTATGAGGCCGAGCTCATTGCCAGCCCTCGCACAGGAGATAATCAGACATCTGCTGCTGTGGATATATTCACCCCACCGCCTGGAAGCACATGGTTCAGGTACTTCACATCCCATGCAATTTCATACCGCTCTGAAAGCTGCATCACAGGGTCATGAGTTATGAAGAAAAGAATAAATGGAACAGAAGCTGAAAGACAAAACAAAATTCATATGGATGTATTTGAAATACAGACATAGTTCATCCCTCTGATAATCAAATAAATATTTTTTTATACAAGGGAAATCTTGTGAGCTAATCTGACAAGAAATAATCTAAAAGCTAATCTAAACAAAAAAGAAAAACAGAGTCAGACTAGAAATTACTATTTACAATTAATAGAGTTGGTGCAATAATTTTTAGATAGATACTTGTTTGGCTGCAGAGATATAGCAGACAATACAAAAAAAAGAGTTGTCAGTCAACTTACATTTTCACTGAGCAGTCTTGAGAATTGGTTTGATTTCAGTGCTCATTAATTATCTTAAAACTGTCTGAAAATTACAAGTGGGTGAACTAGGGATTTTTCCCTCCCAAAAAACTCCTATCAGATCATTCTAAAGACTAGCAGACAAAGGATGAAAGTTCATAGTAAGTTTGAGAAGTCACACATGAGCAGAGACATTGCTCTTTAAAGGTTAGCTGTCAAGCATGGGACTCTGAATCATCTTGGGAGGCTGCAGCTTCTCTTTGTTCATTATATAGAAGCCTTATAGTCCATAAGTTATGGGTGTAAAACAACTTAAGTTGATATGAATATCCCTATTACAGATATATAACAAGATCTCTTGGTGCCAGCTGTAGGGTCATGGGTCCATGCTTGGAAATGACTAAGATGAAAAAGAACTGATTGAAATGCTAAACACAGTATTAAGGCCTGGGATATAGAAGTATTTCATGCAAAGATAGGGGAATATAAACACTGTTGTCAGAAGCAACATCAAGACAACATTACTGTACTGTCTGCAATTCCACTGACCCAGAAACATAGTTTTGAATCTTGACAGGTGACATGTGACTGGAGAAAAGATGAAAGAGTAGGCATTAGGATGTGGAGAGGAAAAGAAGAACCTGTCTTATGAAAGGAGATTAAATGACTTGGCTTGTTTAGTCTAGCGCAAAAAGACTGACAGTAGCCTGTTGCATAAATACATCAAAAACATAAACCCTGAGAGGAAGAAGTACTATTTAACCTGAAAGTCAAGTCCAGCTCAAGAAATAATTAACCACATTACATTTGACATGTAGAAGAAGATTTGTAACCAGAGTGAGTTCTGCAACAGTCTTCCAGTAGCAGTAAAACTGGCTAACACAGGAATGGAGCTTGACCCCCTTGCAGAAGGGAAAATGGAATCAGGGGACAAGACATAGCAATATCAGGAGTGTTTTCCAGTCCTGTTTCTTACTTTCCCCACTTCCCAAATCACAAGTGGTTTTTCTGTAATTCCTTAAGCATGACGGCAAATTCATGGATAAAGAAGCAGCAGCTGATATTATTTATATGGATATTCAAATAATGAGAGTGACTTTGTGAATCTCAAACATACAGCAAAAGATTAATAGTGGGATACAGCAAAACTCTGTTTTTCAGAATATAATTCTGTTTGTATTCTTTCACTTTTACATCTAAAATATCTGGCACAGGGCATTTTGAGAAACTAGACTAGATAGATAACCCACTACAGTCACAGGACTTTGCCTATATGGCAAGTGTTTAATTCGTGTATTTCCAAAGGTTATACAGCTGAAATATATTATCTTCATCTTGGATTCCTTGCACTTTCTGTTGTGATTTTCTCTGACATAAACCATAGTAAAAAAAAAGCCTACACAATTTCAACACTAGGAGATTGCAAAGTAAACCATTTTTACATACCATGTCTGGTAACACTTTAAAATAATAGCCCAGTTAATTAATGATGAACTACAGTGAATATTCTTATACAAGTACATATGACATTCCTATTAGTGCCAAATGAGTTCATCATGATTAATGTTATTACAGTACATACCAATGAAATTCATAAAAGTCATTATTCTGCATGGTTACCCAACACCAAAAAGCATTCCCCTCCAGCCAGCGGCCCACACTCAAAAAGGCAGATGAACAAAGTTCTATTCTAAGATCCATGGAGCTACATTATTATCAACTTGGTATAAAATACAGGCCTTTAAAGGAAATCTTTGGAAGAACCTTCAGTTTTAGGAGTTCATTCACTGCAGGCACCATGGCTTAAGTGTTAAAACTCGAGCAACTAAAATTTGGAATTTCCAGGCTTGATTTATTAGCGTTAGCAGGTAGACATACTGCCTGTTCAGGTGGACCCTGTAGAGGGTCTGTGCATGCCCACTCTCTTTAGACATCAGCCATCTTTTATGATGATGTCAAGCTTTAAGCATCCATGACTGAGAACAGAGGCCACGACAGGACCCGTGTGAGGAAGCATAATGAGTTCAACTACCCCATCTTTGCAAGAGAGAGAGGATATATTGCCCTCCTGGGCACTACAGGAGCAGCATTGCCTAAAGCCCAGATTTGACCACAAAAAGCCAGCCACAGAGGCAGTCTCTATGTTAACAAGCTCAACAGGACCTGTGCATGGGCCAGAGCACTACTCACACTGCTAACTGTTAGCATCATTCCTTGGCAGATTTTTGAGCTGCGGTAATTTGCACTCTGCCAGACACCACACCGGCACAGTTCAGGCGTTAACACAGCCAAGGACCATTTCTAGTAGTCAGCTTGGACACAGCTATTCACTTCTAGGGGAAGGTCAGTGAATTTAGGTGTAAGTACCCAATCTATGACACACCATTTGAACTGCCTGACAGAGAACAGTCCATGATACATGTCTTTGACTCCTAGCCAGAAAGATTGTGCCTCTTAAGATCCATACCAACCCTGAATCACTGGAGAGCACTTTTGGCTATCCCTCATTCCCAGCTCATAGCAGAAATTCATACACAACCACTTCTGGCAGTACCAGTACTGCTACTGAGGAGCAAGAGATCGAATTAAAGGCAGAGCTAAAGCTCCATGAAACTCTAAATGAATAACCAGCAAAAACCCAAAGTTCTAGCACTAACACCTAAAGAGCATATTCTTTTAGATTAGCTTGCTTTTAGCTTAGCTAAAAGAATATGTTTTGTTTAACTACAGTTCCTGGAGTGTAGATCTTAGGAGTTTCACATCAGAATATCTGAGATACTTGCTGTTGGGTTTTGTAATCATTGACATAAAGTCAATATAATAAGGTTTTGATATGAAAACTGAACCCCTCTTATTTAAATGATGCTAAAAATCAATGCTTAAATTCTCAGGCCTGAAAGAAAGGACTGATTTTCCATCTTAGCATTTCTGAGGCTCAATAAAATTGTTTTATTATATATATGCTGAAGCTGTTATTAGAAATGTTCAGTTAAAGGCCTGAATATGGAGATGAATAGATCCTGAAAAACAGGATATTTAGCTTTGAAAGAGCTAGAATATCAGAGAAGATTAATGTTAAGTCTGAGATATTATAACTGGAAATATTGCTAATGATAGTAACTGACCCCATTATTTATATTGAAATCCAATTAAGATAATTATAAGGGGATTTTTATCACATAAAACCTATTAGAAGTATCTTGCTGAGTAAAAAGTAGTCTCAAAATCTGTCGATGCATAAGCAAAACAAAACCCTTAGAAACAAAGCTGTATTTGGAAAAAGTGTCCTCATTGAATTCCCGCTACTTAGTGTTCATAACTTTCTTTCCTTCTTTTGCAGTCTGGAACACCTGACATTCCTACCTCCAGTGCGTTTGTCTGATCTTATTTTTTTTTCTGTTTTAGTGTTACTTCTGTTCTCGTACAAATGATCCTACACTCTCAAATATTTAAGCATGAATTTAGCATTAAGCCTGTGAGTAGTTCCAGGAACTTCAATTCTCAACTTATACACTAATAATGAATACCTCCTTAAATGCAAGAATTTGGATACAGTTCCTCTTCAGTCCTCTTCCCCAGTAACTGAAATCAGCCTTCAGTTTTTCCATGCCCTGCAATGTCTCTTTTCAAGCCTTGTTACATTCTTTCATTTAAACTCATAAGAAATAATTTACTTGTGACTTTTTTCACTTAACCCAGCAGATGCACTCAAGAAAGGTGCTTTATAGTCTCAGAGCCTCAAAAAAGATAGTCCATGTACCATAGAATTTATTTCACCATTTTCAGGACATCCCACTTGAAGAGCTATAAAATTCAGCTAGTGTCCCCTTTAACATCCTGTTAATCTCCCTTAATGTTCCACCATAAAACATAGTGTCTCAGGTGAAGAGAATCTACATAACTTAGTGCTTATTATGTCATAACCAACCAGTGAACTCCAACTAGATATGCATCCACAAGCTGCAACCTGGCCATCTGTATTCCAAGACAGGCATTTGGAATATAGATTTGAATGCAAAACAGTGACAGACTGGTGTGGCTGAAGGAGGACTCTATGTAAGGAAAAGGGTGACAGCTTGAGAACCTGATCTAAGTTCTAATCTTGTCTCAGTCACTGATTCATTCTAGCCCATATGTGGTTCAGTTTGCTAAAGGACAATGCATGGGTGATACTTTTCCATTTAAGTAAAGTGCTATGATTACATGGATGATCAGACAAATGTATTATTTTTAGGATATACAGCAATGGTGGAGTCATGGAATTCTCCAACCTAAATGAATAATACAAAATAACTGGACTCAAACACAGACACTCACTGTCAAAGCTAGCTCTATTCCAAACAGCTGCACAGCTGGTGACACTGACTATTAACAAGCTTCAGATTTCCCATTTTAAGCCCATTGCCACAGTTTAAGAGTTTTGACTTTTTTCCCTGTGTAGTAGGTACATATCACAAGCTTCAACTAATACAGCTAGAAGTTTGGGCTAGAAGTTTGTGTGAAAACACAGGAGAAGTATCTGAAAGCAGTGTTTCAGGAAAGCTATGGTCTAGATCATTTAAGAAACTTAAATTTTGTCAGAAAAGAGAACTTGGTACAATAGGGGTGCCATTTTTTGCTCTGCAAGGTAAAAAAAAAAATGGTCAAATTGTGAGATTCAGAAAATAGTCTATACTTGCCTGTAGCTGGCAAAATGGGACACCTTTAGCACTAGCATCTTAGAAGCCCCCATTCTCTGTGATCATAGTTGGATTTCCTCATAGTTTCTGTATTCTCTATGTATGTACTAGACTCTGCACAGCAATGGAAAATGAGTACTGTCTATAGAGATGAAATTGGGCTTTAATACTGTTGTTTCTCCCAGCAACTGGGAATCAAAACTGGCTTCAGTTTCACCTGAACAAAATAAAGCTGTTATAGGAACAATTTAGAAAGACCCTGCAATATGCCTGACTTATTTTTGTATAATGAATAAAGCAAAAGAGCACTGGGCACTTTCTTCTAGTCAAAAACTTGCAGTTGTTTATATTTGTTGCCTATGCATCTCCACTAGTCAAGTCTAGAGAAAAGACATGAGGTCAGGAGGAACTCTGTTCTGATCAGCATGACCACTCTTATGTTTTTATTTTCTGTATCTTGCAGAGCGATTTGGTCCTGTTTCTACAACAGGAGGCAAGGCCCTTACACGAGGCTTTTCCCAGGCAGACACTAGTAGGAGGAGTGACTAAATGATTTGCATAACTGAAAATTCATACCTGTTACTAAAGACAATAGGACTTGCATTTTGCACATATGCAGGGCCAAATATTGTGATAAATTAGAATCTGGTTATCTCAAACTGACACCTAAAATATGGCATTTAATGTTTTACCTTATTTCTCAAAACTTTTGTAATTATTCCACCTTGCACCCAATAGGAGTGTGGAAAAGATAATTAACTCTTCTGAAGTTCTGATCTATGCAACCTTTGGATATTAAAGTCATAGGCAGAAGAGAAACATGAGGAAAGTAATAACTCTGTCTTCATAGTTTGAATAACCACTTAGCCATATGTTAAACAATAACTCTTCCCCGAGTAACATCCTTTCCTTCTACTAAAAGTGGCAAAGGTCCCACTGAAACAAAACACACTGGATCATGCAATTAGTGACAGTGTCATAAGTACATGAGATTTTAATTCATATTTTAAGGTCAAGAAATTTCCAAACTCCTGAGTACTTGACTTTGCAACCTGAGTAGTATATTTTTAATATAAATTTTGGCACTTAACTTGCATTTAAAGACTTTGGAACATTTGAGAAAAGGGCAGACTGACACATTGGTCAGGCTTCTCTTTTGATGACTGGGATTTTATTGTTGTAGTGTAGTTGCTGTAGTTTTAGTAGTTGCAGTGTAGTGTTGTAGTGCATTTGTTGTTGTAGTTCTATGAGAGCATTTATTCCCCATTTTTCCATAGTTACACCTTTATGTCAAGCCACTTATGAATATATTTCCAAAAGGAAAGCAGCCCAAAGTTCAACCAGAGCAAGCTTTATAAAAAAATGTGGAAAGCAGAAATTAATTCTGACATATCTGATCAGCAATTTGTGGTATCATTCATCTCAAATTCCCCAGCCGACTGAAACTAACAAAAGATGATAATCGTTTTTAAGTACGATTCAACTGGAAATAATTTTCAATCTTCCACAGCTCCTTTACTCCCCCCAAAATATAAAGCTTTTTACACAGTAACATCTTTAATCTTTTGTCTCCCTAGCACATAATACAGATGGGCTGTGATAGCAAAACCTGGCCACAGTCCACTTCTCTCCAGAAGAATGAGAAACAAAAAATGATTGAGGGTAACCCAACCTGCTCAATATGCTACCTTCAAAAGAAAAGAAAAATACAAAACCTCTCTATCCTTTGGCAGTTTTTATTTGTGTATAATTTTTGCTTTTGCTATTCACTTACAATCATAGAATCATAGAATCATAGAATGCCTAAGGTTGGAAGGGACCTCTAGAGGTCATCTAGTCCAACCCCCCTG